>ML310095.1:0-63343 GCA_005239505.1 Nicotiana paniculata
ACTACTTCTCAGCCCATAGTTTGGGTTCGTCACTTCTGAGTTGGTGTACTCACGTTACCCCCTACACCTTGTGTGTAGATCCAGGTACATCAGGACCGGGTAGCGGATTTTGAGTTGCGGTCAGAGTTTCTAGTGGAGTTGTCGAGGTAGCAGTTGGCGATCGCGACCTCGCCTTCTATTTCTTTATTCCACCTATTTCATTTATATTTTGAGACTTTTCCCCTTTTCTTTACTTTATGTTATAGTAGCTCATGACTGAGTGACACCAGATCCGGGGATTAGAGGTTTAAATTTAGTTTTCAAATGTTGTTTTAAATTTCAGATTCTTAGATTTATTAATAAATTCGGTTAAAAATCACATTTCTACTGGGAATTGAATTTAGCTTAGTTAAATAGGGAGGCTTGCCTGGTTCCACGACAGGCGCCATCACGACTCCGGAATTGGGTCGTGACAGTCCTATTAGTGGATAGATGGTCTGTTCTTTTACCTACCATAAGTTTTTTTGAAATCTTTGTGCTATGATCAATGCTCATCATGTTAAATATCATGTTCAACCAAATTATATGTTGGCCAAATTGTGCCACTAGTCTGTTGTTATACTGTTTGTGACCATATTCTCATTAGACTATCATGTTAAACCCTTCATGAGAAATTTTTACTCTACTTACTTCCTGCCTATGATTATGCTACATTGTCATTTGAAGTTCTTTAGGTTGGTCCTGAATCATGATTTACTTTGAAACTCTCTATGGAGTGGCTTGCTAGCTCATGTTGTCACTTCAAACATTTTCTTGAAAAACATGCACCTGCCTCATATATGTCTCATGTGCCTTCCAATTTAATGGTATCTTGTCTATGTGCCTTTATCTTATAGATGCTCATATATATAGCCTTAAGAAACTAAGTATATGGACTTCAGAGTTTTCTTAACTAATTCAGTGAGTTGTTGTTTGCTTAAGTTGCTCATTTGTCACTACTAGGTGAGTGAATCCTCCACTTCTGCCTGGTATGGGTCTATATATGAGTTTGAAGCTTGTAATTAGCATACCTATAATACTTGAGTCGAGTTTGGGTCTGGGATTGTTGCTGGTGAGAATAATGAGCTTGTTGAAGGCCCAGGTTGTACTGGGTTATCTCCTTTCGAGCCTGCTCTATTTGTGGGGCCTGTAGTTATTTCAATGTTGTAATACTGGGGCTTAAATTTCCTTACTTCTGGGAATGTAATGATTTGTACACTGAATGATGTTGATATTAATTAAAAGGAGGGATGGGGTATTCTAATGCTTGCATAAAAGGGTAGAAAACATGCCTATAGGGTCTATGTGTTCTACTTGCTATTTCATTCAGCATGCCTTATATGTTATTTAGTTTAGTATGTTGTACACTAATAGAAAGCATGCCTATAAGAATCACGCACACACTTCACTTAACTTGTCAAAACATGTTGGCTCAAGTAATTGCTATACTTATTTCCATGTGTACTACTAAACACTTCTAGATGGCATGCATATAGGATACAATAACACATGTTTTGCTAATGTCCACATAGATACCATGTCTATAGGATTTCAATTAATTAATCGATCAACTGCTTCTATTGCTCGTAGAACCTTTCTCCTTTAGATATCATGATTATAGGATCTTAATAAATCAATCAACTTCTTCCATTATTTTCACTACACTGCCCCGCCTAGATGACATGCACATACGGATGAAGTATTATAAAATCAAGTTCAATTTTCAATCCTGCCTATGGGATATTATCACTCGTCTAGAAAGTATGTTTATAAAATCAAGCATTGTTAATTCTGATCTATTAAACAATTTTACTGCCTCATTGCACAAACAATTTAGAGATCATGCCTAGGATCTTTTTAATGCATATAATTTGTGAATTCATTAGTTAGAAACAACTATGTTATTTGTGTGGTGCTGGAAATCAAAATCGCCAAGAAATTATGCCTATAGGCTTTGACAACTCTAATGCGTCTTAATTCCCTAAAATATGTACTGCCTAAACTCACATGCATTTGTTGGTTATGTGTGGAGGCTGACTTGAGACTTTAATTATACTTACGTGAAGTCATATCTGTTTTGAATGTCACCTAGTTTTATCATTTTGAGCAACTTAAGTTGAGTCTAGAACCACCTAATAGAGATCCAAAGCCTCCTGGACCATAGGCATGCATGGGATGGGTAATGCACGCATAGGGTACATTTTAGAATTTAATTAGAGCACCTTTAAGTAAACAACTTCAACATAGTAATTGTTAGCAGGAGATGTGCCCGCTGAATAATATGAGCAACCCCTACCTTAAGGGAATTGTGAAGTATTATTTATGTTGCACTTGAAGAACCTTTAGGCTAAAAGACTTAGGACCCTCCCCCTTTTCTTTATGTACTTGTTATTTACACTTAGTCATTTAACATAGATCGATGTAGTTGTATCCTTGTAGTCATTAAGATTTGTACCGATTCTCATGTATTTTAATAAGACTCTTCGACTTCTAAATTTCCCTTTTGTTTGATCACCTAGACTAATTACATAATCCACATAGTCTAAAGTTCAAACAGTAGCCACAGTTTTGGACATTGAAGAGTGCCTAACACCTTCTCTTTGAGGTAATTTGAGTCCTTGCCCGATCTTTGGTGGCGTTGACTAGTCAAACATAGTTATTTGCAAATAGGTTCCCTAACGCACCTTAAAATTTTTTAGGTGGAGACTCTTCTCATTTATTACCCATTTAAAAGAGTTATCACATGTTGAAACCTTCTTTCGCGAGAAAATAGGGCGCGGCAAATTCGTTATATCATTTGGGACTTGTGTGCAAAATTTAGATTCATTTCGAGTTGATTTGATAAGGTTCGGCACGCGTTTTGGAAGTTGAAAATTGAAAGTTCATTTGAGTTTGAATTGAGGTGTGATTAGTTGTTTCGATGTTGTTATGTGTGATTTTTGTCCTCGGGTAGGTCCGTGTTATGGTATGGGACTTGTTGCTATATTCGGAGGGGGTCCCGAGTGGCTCGGGTGAGTTTTGGACGAGGTTCGGATTGTTTGGATCATTTTTGGCTAAAGTTGATGGTAGAAGATCTGGTGTAATCACACCTGCGGCTGGTTAACGCAGATGTGATGGTCACAGAAGCGAGGTAAGACCTGGCGAGGAAGACCGCAGAAGCGGAATGTTTGGCGCCTCAGCGGAAATTCGATTGCAGAAGCGGGTAACGGCTCGTTTGGGAGTTTTCGCAAATGCATATTTTAGCCTATCACCTGCTATAGCGGGGAAGCGGAACAATGTCTGCAGGTGCGAGAGGTCAGCTGACTAGTGGAGTCCACAGAAGCGGAGTTTGCATCGTAAAAGCAGCTTATTTGTTCACAAAAGCGAAAATAGATGGACAAAAGCTTTAAATCGAGGGTTTGGTCATTTTATTCATATTTGGAGCTATAATCTTTGGAATGGAGCGATTTTAGAGGCAAATTCACCATACGGATTGTGGTAAATGTTCTCTACTTGGTTTTGATTTTATTTCATGAGTCTATCTTCATTTTGGCAATTGGTTGGTGAATTTTAAAGAGAAATTAGGGGGGTTTCACTAAAGTTTCATAGAGCGAATTCTTGGGTTTTAAACGCCGATTCAAAGTCATATTTGAGTAAAACTAGTACGGTTTCACTCATAATTGAATGGGTTGTCGGATTTTGTGAGCTTTGTCGGTTTCCGAAGCGCGGGCCGAGGTTTTGACTTTTGGGCGGATTTTGGGATTTTGATTAAGGATTTGACCTTTATCATTTTGAATTATTTACTTGGGATTTATTTGATGTATTTAAGATTCTTTTTGCTAGTTTCGAGACGTTCGGAGGTCGGTATACGCAGGATGGCATTCTTGAAGCATCATTTGGCTTGCTCGATATTGGAATTAGTTTGTTTGAGGTAAGTAACACTTCTAGACTTGGTGTTGAGGGTATGAAAACCCCGAATCACGTGTTATGTGTTTGTTGTTGAGGTGACGCACATGCTAGGTGACGGGCGTCTGGGCGCGCACCGTGTGAATTGTGACTCCGTTATTTCTGTGATGTTGTGTAGTTACCTGATCTTATCTGTAACCATGAAATCTCTACGTACTAGAGCTATTGAGCTGTAATCCATGTTGGAAACCATGTCTGGGCTATATACTTATTCTGTTAGGACCCACAGAGTTCATATTGATGTTGAATCATTTGTTTAAATGGCAATTTCATACTCAGTCATGTTCATTCATTTCCTATCATATCTCAGTCTCTATTACTATTTATTGACACATCATATCATCATTTTTGGGCTAGTTTCATGAAATTCTAACCCCGAAAGACTAGAGAAATTGATCACTGAGTGACCGAGGGCCTAATTGAGAGTGACAGTTATGGGATCGGGCTGCATGCCGCATCATGTTTTATGATTTATGCCTGGATTTGGCTTGTTATAGGGCTTGGGATGAAGGATCCCCTCCAGAACTTGTACACACTCCCAGTGAGCACAGTTGATTTATATTGAGGGATAGATCTTCCCTGGGCATGAATCTTGCCCGAATCATTTATATTTGGGGATGGATCTTCCTCATGCTGGATTGACCTTATATAGTACCGATTGACTGACTGTCGATTGATATATATATATATATATATATATATATATATATATATATATATATATATATATATATATATATATATATATATATATATATATATATATATATATATATATATATATATATATTTTCCTTGATTTGGATTGTCCGTATACAGTACTGAGTGACTGAGCATGTTGAGTGATTGAGCATGATGAGCAGAAAGTGTGAGACGGTGAGATTGAGCACTCTGAGAAAGTGAGTACACGAGTTCATCTCTGAGATACATTGCATTGGACATGCACACTTAACAGACAGGCATAGAGATGCATTTTTTCTCATGTTATACGGTATCACGTCATTCATGACTTCTCACGCATATTAAAATATAGGCATTAGAGATGTCTTTTTCTCGTGCCATTTGAAAATGAAATATTTACCTGTTGAAAGCTTCTCTTTTTTAGGAACATTCACAGTTTTTAAACTTACTCATATTTTTGGCGATTTCAGTAAGAGATTCGGATTTTTACTGATATACTTGAAAAGCATGCCTATTTTCTGGAATTATGATCGAGCTGAGCATTTTGTCCCTGAGTTACTTCTTTTGCTACTTGCATTATGTTGTTATGAACTGTTGTTGGCTATTGGAGTTGGACTCCGACCCCTGTTCCAGCTCGTCACTTCTTTCAACCTAACGTTAGATTTGTTACTTATTGAGTACATGTGGTCGGTTGTACTCATACTACACTTATGTACCTTGCGTGCAGATGTTGGATACTGATGTTGTTGTGTTCGACAGGAGCTGGATTTGAAGATGTACATGCGTTCCCCTTAAAACTGCTTCTTGTTCAGGGTAGCTCTAGACTTATGAAAAATTTGTTTATGTATTATTCGGACAGATGATGTATTTTTACTTCACACCAGTGTTGTAAATTCTAATTTGAGAAGCTCATGATTTGTACTACCAGCCTTTGAGAAACTCTTTAAATAAAAGCAGTTTTCTTATCATTTCTTCTCTTAATAACTATCATTTGAACTGCTTTTATTGTTAACTAGCTTTCCTAGCGGGTTGAGTTAGGTGTCATCACGAACAGTTGGATTTTGGGTCGTGACAAAAAATAAACACAAATGAATTACATTAGTATTGATTGTTTCGGAAGTTTGTAAAATTAAAACCTTAAGCTGAAGAGAAAGCCATATCATTATATACTATGTAATGAAACAATACATTAAAATCAACCACCAACCACAACAACAATAATATTAATAATCATACATAGAAATTGGTAACTAGGATTCAAAGATAACTTGGCTCTCGTTGAAGGTGAATAGTAGGAATCCAAAAGATATTACTTGGAGTTATATTTGTAGTTGTTGTTTAACATCTATGGATGGAGAGGAATACTACAAGATTCCAACAGAAAAGAAGAGAAAACTTTGATAGAATCAAGACCAAGTAAATAACTTTACAATTGCATATAGTTACACGACAAATGGAAGCATATTTCGCATAGTTTAAATAGTATTATGTTTTTGGTTATTTTTGTTAATCCTGGCTCTTGAATCCAAAAGAGCAGGTGGCGGAAATTGCCCAATTTGGTTGAATAATTTTCCGGTAAAAAAAAAAAATATATATCTATATATATATATAATAATAGAGCTTAACGAGGACCATTTTTGTTTTATTGAATTGACTGTTGAAAACTAAAAATCTTATAGGAGTGGTTTATAATTTCAATTTGGAGATCCGAATTATCTCTTCTCGTGAAGACAAATGTTAATTTAGCTGATGGTTACTTATTATTTAGGTTTTTAAATTTTTTCTTTTGTATTTTTTATACTTGTTTGGACAGTATTTAATATTTTCCTGCAAACACTTGGTTTGACGCTTTCTTACAGCACTATTTTTGTTTTATTTTGATTTTTCGTTTAGGGAGCACCATAAGAAGATATTATTTCAAAAGGTTTAATTTGAATAAAGAAAAGTTACTATATTTACCTCTAATAATTTGTAGATATGGCTCCTCACTCTATATTGCTAATTTTCTTTACATTGTATATTTTTTAACTATCTTTTTGTTCTCAATAATACAAATAAAAAAGAAAAAATAACCTGCAAAATTAGTTCATAAATTGCTCCAACTGAAAAAGTTTAATATTTTGCCAGACAAATTTTATGGCCCATACATAATAATGTAAAATTTAGTCAAAAGTAGAAATATGGTAGTTAGTTAATTTTAAAGTCCTAAGTATTAAAAGAATTAACATAGAAGATATTATAGTAATATTGCATTAACATGAAAACACGTTTTAATAGTGTGTTGGATGGTTTCTCATGCCAATCAAATTCTTAGAGAAATATTTTCAGTATATAAATATTTTAATAATAAACTAAATACAATTTGCAACATACGTTTTGAGAGACTAGTTATACCAAAAATAAAATGTCAATTAAAATTGTCCGCATCATATGGTGCTGCCAGTGAATTCCTAAGTGCCTAGAGAAAAAGTCATTTATGTGTGAATCAAAAATAAAATGCATTATTAGAGTAGTGTAGAGGAAATAGACGTGGGAGGTCCTACGCAAAATTCTTAGAAAGAAAGGTTGTTACACATGATAAGGTGGAACCTTAGAATTCCAAAAATTCTCGTTAGTTCCCCTCTTTTTATCTTCAAATTGTAAATTTAAAACCAACTAACTAACAAAGTTGAAAATAATGTAATAAAACCAAGAATTGTGGGACTAGTTCTTTTTTTTTTTCCAACTACTTCAAGCTAAAAATGACTAAAATAACTCAACAATTCAAATACTAAATTAAAACTTGAAGAAATACTTTAATCCTAAAAGTAGTGCAAAAATAAGAGGGTGAGTCAAAAATTACATGTGACGAACCGATCGGTCATTTTGTGTAATTGCGCTCCATTTTTCCTTTTCATACTTCACACATGTGTGTTTAACATTTTATGGCGTGCGAAGTTGGTTAGTTTCGTTCCAAAAAGTTTTGGGGTTGATTTGGACCCTTGATTCTTGACCTAGAAGTTCAAATTTGAATATGATGACCAAACTTTGACTTTTTTTGAAAATGACCCCGGAACTATAATTTTATATCTCTGATAGTTTCTTATCATGATTTTCGACTTGGCCTATGCCCGGAATTGAATTTGGAAGTCCATAGGTTGATTTGTGTCGATTTGCCGAGATTTGGCAATTTAAAGTTGAAAAGTTTGACCATATGTTGACTTTTAGCTATAGAGCTCGAAATTTGATTTTGGGACTTGGAATAGGTCTGCTATGGCATTTAGAACGTGTCTCCAAATTTTGGTGTCGTTTGAAGTTGATTTGATAGGATTTGGACGTTAAGTTGTAATTCCAGAAATTCTTGAAAAAGTTATTGAATTTCATGAAGTTAGAGTCAATTCGTAGTTTTAGATATTATTTTCGTGTTTTGATTGCGCGAGCGACTTCATATGATATTTTTTTACTTGTGTGGACGTTTGATTTGGAGCCTCGAGGGCTCGGATGAGATTTAGACATGTTCCAGAGTGGATTGGACTGAAAAATGGATCCCCTTCTCATTTGCGAAGCTAGCATAAATTTGACATGTTCGCAATTGCGAACAATTGTTCGCTTTTACGATATTCCCCTAGTTCTCTATCGTGAAGAATCTACGGCAATTGCGATATATGATGAGTCTGTCAGGGTTGACAAATGCGAGCCCTGGTCTGCAATTGTGAGGGTTTGCAAATGCAAACCCTGTGTTGCAAACGCAACATCTGCAGCTGGTTAAAGGGCTAGGAGACAGGAATTTTACACTCATTCTCACAGTTTTGAACCCTAGACTCGTAGGAGGCGATTTGGAGGGGATTTTCACCTGCAAATATTGGCTAAGTGATTCTACTCTATTTCTAATCTATTTAATCAACATATCTTAGATCCTAACATCAAAATCATGTGAATTGAAGTGAAAAATTGTGAAACTTTGTCAAGTTTTAGAAAAATAAGAAATTGAGTGTTGAGAGTCTATTTTGACTCGAATTTTGAAACTAATCACATATATGAACTCGTGGGGTCATGGTAAGATGGAATCTCCTATTGGACCCGGGTTTCGACCGAACGAGCCCCGAGTTGACTTTTGTTGACTTTTTAGTAAAAGTATAAAGATCTTAGCTTTATCTAATGAAATTGAATTCCCTAGCATTGTTTGATGATATTGATTCGATTTTGGTTAGATTAGAGTCGTGTGGAGGCAGATATTCAAGGAAAACTATTTCTGAGTGTTGAATTGGCCTAGTTGAGGTAAGTATCTTGCCTTGCCTAACTTCATGTGGGGGAACTACCCCTTAGGATTGGTATTTTTTGATTCAATTGTGCTAATTGAAATCCGTGTACATAAGTTGACGAGTGGGTACACGGATTGTACGTGGTATTTGACCGGTTTAGGCTACTTAGACTATTCCATGCTTTAATTGAAATGCCATATTATGTTCAAAATTCTCATAGTCAATATATCCTTATTTGTCTTAGTCTATCCTTACATGCCTTAATTCACTTGTTTAGCAGTTGTTCTACATCCTACTCGATAAATTTCTCTCATGCTTTGTTAAATTTGTTGACTCTTTTATTCTTACATGCTATCTTTTCATTGTTAATTATCATTATTGAAGTTGTTGCTCGTGTTATCTCTTTCCTTAGTGATTATAATTTGCTTGAAGTAACTGCTCATGTTATCCCTTTCCTCATTGATTTCCATATTTAAGACTCATTGTTAAATGTTATCTCTTTTGTTGTGAGTTGTTCTAATCTAATATCGTGGTTATATATTATTTCTCTCATTGTTGAGTTATTTGGTGTTGGAATGGTGAAAGTCATTGACACGTTGAGGCGATGTTGGTTGTTGTTGAACATCTATCTTATTGAGTATTTTTCATTAATTGTTGTTGTTGATATTCTTTTATATGTTGTGGTGGAGACGTGGGCTATTGTTTTGGAAACACTGGTATTGTTGGCAAGTTGTGATATATGGGCGCTTGTGGTGAAAATTCCTATTGTGATACAATATTGACGTGTATGCGGCGGTATAAGGCTTGGGGTTAATGTTCATACGGTGGTATAAGGTGGGAATTAAGTGTGTGTTGCTTGTAGGGGAACTACGTGAAGCCATGCAGCGTCACAAGGTGGACTAAAGTGCGTATAGTTGTTTCTGGAAAACTGTTTTCGAAACATCTTCCATATGTAAGGCGCACGCGACGGTATAAGAAAAGATTGTGATTGAAATTGAGAAATGTGAATACATCGGTTGTAATTCTTGATTATATGAGGCGTTACCTCAGTTTTGATTTTATTATACATGAGGTGGTACCTCGTTGTGATTCTTGTTGTTATTTCATGTTGCAAGGAATTTTTGGTGGGGAATAGTTCTTGTTGTTCCTTTTTTATTTGTTCTAGCAGTTGTTGTCCATATATTACCACTTGGGTTTTCTTCAATTATTTCTTTTACGTATTCCTATGTTTAGATTTCGGTATCTGTTCAGGTTATTATCTTGTTTCATATTAGTTATTTCTTGCTTTCCATTATTTATCCTTATTACATTTTCATAATGTATGTTTATATCCTAGTAGGTGTCCAGACCTCGCCTCGTCACTACTCTACTGAGGTTAGGCTTAATACTTACAGGGTACCGTTATGGTGTGCTCATACTTCTGCATATTTTTTGTGCAGATCCAGGTACGTCTGCTCGTGTTGGACGTTATAGATTACCTGCTAGTTGTTTTTTTATCGGAGACTTCACAGTATGCTTGCTCGGTGCCCATAGGCCTCGGAGTCACCTTCCCTTATTCACATTTACTGTTGTATTCTCTCGGACAGTGATGTAGTATTTACTCTGGTTGTACTTTGTAGTGCCTATGACTTAGTTCCGAGCGTAGTGTTGAGATTATATTTTGTATCGGATGATTTTATCAGTTATTCTACTTTGTTTCTAGAATTTTGATAATTATTCTGTCATGTTGTTATTATTTTTTAGGCTTAACTAGTTGTAGGACTAGGTGTCATTACGACATCCTACGGAGGGAAATTGGGGTCATGACAAGTTGGTTTCAGAGCTCTAGCTTCGTATGTGTTACGAGTCATAAGCGGGTTTAGTAGTGTCTTGTAGATCGTTACGGAGACATCTATACTTATATGCGCGAGGCTATGACATTGTTAGGAAAACTTCACTTCTTTGGTTCCTTATCACGCGAATTGGTTGACTTCGAAAACTAATCTTTGACTTTCTATTCTCTCACAGATGGTGAGGACACGCATCGCTGGGTCCAACAATTATACACTTGTGCCCCCTGCTAGAGCCGTGAGACGCCGGGGCCGGGGCAGAGGCCGATGAGGGGCACGTGGTACAGCCAGAGCACCTGGCCGAGCTACGACAGAGGATCCACCAGTAGATCCAGTTAGGGGACAGGCACCCGAGGGGCCTATTGCCACCCCAGCACTTCAGAAGACCCTCACATAGTTCCTGAGCATATTTGGTACCTTAGCTTAGGCAGGGTTGATTCCACTTGCACAAGCCACATCTCAGGCTGGGAGAGGAGAATAGAATTCCCCGACCCGTACCCTAGAGCAGTGGGTGCAGGTTGATCAGGTCCCAAAGGTTATACCGGTACAACCTTTTGCTCCAGTTCAGCTCGTGGTTAGGGCAGTAGCATCTGAGGAGGAGGAGCTCAGGCTCGAGAGGTTCAAGAAGTATAACCCCTCTACTTTCAGTGGATCAGCTTCAGAGGACGCACATGGTTTTATTGAGGAGTGTCAACGTATCCTCCACAGTATGAGTATTGTGGAGAAGAGTAGGGTTGCTTATAGTACATTCCAGCTAAAGGGAGCGACATATCATTGTTGGCTGGCGTATGAGGTGGGTAGCCTAGCCGAAGCAGCTTTACTTATATGGGATCAATTTCTACAGTTTTTCTTGAGAGATTTTGTTCCTCAAACCCTTCAGGATGCATGGTGTGCGGAGTTTGATTAGCTGTGCCAGGGTGCTAAGTGTCGGAGTATGCTGTCGGGTTTAGTGATTTGACCATACATGCACCTGCCTTGGTTTTTATAGCCATAGAGAAACTCCGTCGATTTATCGAGGGGCTCAACTATGGTATTAGTTCCAGAATGGCCATGGAGTTGAAGATAGATACTCCGTATCAGGAAGTGGTTGAGATTGCACGGAGGTTGGAGGGTATGTGAGGCCATGAGAGAGATGATAGGGAGGCCAAGAGGCATCGTGGTACAGGACGATTCAGTGGTGGTCACGCTGCAGCTTCAACCCGTCAAGGTAGGGGCTATGTGAGTCGTTCAGTTCATTGAGCACTTCCAGCTTCTAGTGGTGCTCCGGTTGTTCCGAGATCTCAGGTTGCACACTTTGCTCAACCACTTTATAGTGCACCTCTTGCATAGGGTGCCTTCACCGGCCGGTCCAGCCAACTATGCTCGAGCCAGTCTCAGTCACCACGCTAGCCAAGAGCTTTCTTTGAGTGTGGCGATATGCCCCACATGGTCAGAGACTACCCCAGATTCAGGAGGGGTGCACCTTCCCAAACTACTTAGGCTCCACAGATTCACTCAAGCCCACAGACTTCCTAGGCCATGGTTGTTGCCCCAGTTTCCTCTCTACCCGCTCAGGCTGCTAGGGATAAGGGATGGGCGGGTATAGGTTGCCTTAGAGGGGGAGGCCAGGCCAGACTCTATGCTTTTTCAGGTAGGATAGAGGCAGTTGCTTCAGACTCAGTCATTACAGGTATGGTTCTGGTTTGCCATAGAGATGCATCGGTAATATTTGATACGGGATCCATTTATTCATATGTGTCATCTTACTTCGCCCCGTATTCAGATATATCTCGTGATTCATTAATTTCTCCTCTTTATGTGTCCATGCCTGTGGAAGATTTTATTGTTGTGGACCATGTGTACCGGTCATGTTTAGTTGTTATTGGTGGTTTTGAGACTAGAGTTGATTTATTGTTACTTAGTATGGTAGACTTTGATGTTATCTTGGGTATGGACTGGTTGTTGCCATATCATGCGATTCTCAAGATTGTGACGCTAGCTATGCAAGTTTTACCATAGTTAGAGTGTAGAGGTGCATTTAATTATGTTCCTAGAAGGATTGTATCATTTTTAAAGGCTCAGTGGATGGTTGAGAAGGGGTGTGATGCTTATCTATCCTTCGTGAGGGATATCAGTTCTGATACTCCGACCGTTCAGTTAGTTCTGATAGTGAGGGACTTCCCAGATGTATTTCTAGTAGATCTTCAGGGCATGCCGCTCGATAAGGATATCGATTTTGGCATTGACTTATTGCCGAGCACTCGGCCCATTTCTATTCCACTCTATCGATGGCCCTAGCGGAGATGAAAGAGTTAAAGGAGCAGTTGCAAGATTTTCTTGATAAGGGTTGCATTCGGCCTAGTATATCACTATGGGGTGCTTCGGCCTTGTTTGTATAGAAAGAGGATGGTTCTATGTGCATGTGTATTGATTATTGTTAGTTGAACAAGGATACAGTGAAGAACAAGTATTCATTTCCACGCATTGATGACTTATTTGATCAGCTATGGGGTGCCAAAGTGTTTTTGAAGATTGATTTGCAGTCAGGTTATCAACAGCTGAAAAGATTCGGGATCCGGATATTTCGAAGGCTGCCTTTAGGACTCGATACGATCACTACGAGTTCCTTGTGATGTCATTTGGGCTGACCAGCACCCCCACATCATTTATGATCTTATGATGAAAAGTGTATTCCAGCCTTATCTTGACTCATTTGTCATTGTGTTTATTGATGAAATCTTGGTGTACTCCCGCGGTCGGGAAGTTCATGAGCAACACTTGAGGATTGTGCTCCAGCCCTTGAGAGAAAAGAAGTTGTATGCAAATTTCTCAAAGTGTGAATTCCGGCTTGATTCGGTAGCATTTTTGGGTCATGTGGTGTCGAGTGAGGGGATCAAGGTAGATCCGAAGAAGATTGAGGTGGTGCAGAGTTGGACCAGACCGTCTTTAGTTACTGAGATCCGGATTTTTCTTGGTTCGGTCGAGCATTATCATAGTTTCGTAGAGGGTTTCTCATCTATTGATACACCTATGACCAGAATGACCCATAAAGGTGCTCCTTTCAGATGGACCGAGGGGTGTCAGGCGATCTTTCAAAAGCTCAACACTTCTTTGACTAGAACCCTAGTGTTGGTGTTACCTACGGGCTCGGAGTCTTATACTGTGTATTGTGATACGTCATGTGTTGGCCGTGGCACGGTTTTGATTCAAGATGGTAGGGTGATTGCATACGGGTCTCGGCAGCTGAAGACCCATGAGAAAAATGATTCAATCAATGACTTGGAGTTGGCAACCATTGTTCATGCATTGAAGATCTAGTGGAATAGAAAAATCGTATCTTGTGGCAGCGGAGGTGGTTAGAGTTGCTTACGGACTATGATATCACCATTCTATATCGTCCCGGGAGGGCGAATGTGGTGGCCGATGCCTTGAGTTGAAAGGTGGAGAGTTTGGGTAGTTTAACATATCTACTAGCAGTAGAGAGGCCATTAGCATTGGATGTTCAGGCCTTAGCCAACCAGTTTGTTAGATTGGATATTTCGGAGCCCATTCGAGTTCTTTCCTGCATGCTTTCTAGGTGTTCTTTATATGTTCGTATTAGAAAGCGTCAGTATCAAGACCTGCATTTTTCTTGCCTCAAGGACACGGTTTAGAATCGCGATGCCGAGGAGGTTACAATTAGGGACGGCAAGGTGTTGCAAATGCTGGGCCGGTTATGTGTGCTCAATGTGGATGAGTTGATTCTTCAGGAGGCCCACACTTCGTGGTACTCAATTCATCCAGGTGTCGCTAAGATGTATCAGGACTTGAGGCGGCACTATTGATGGAGGAGGATGAAGACTTACATAGTGGAGTATGTAGTTGGGTGCCTAAATTGTCAGCAGGTGAAGTATGAGCATCAGCGGCCATGTGTTTTGCTTCAGCTGCTTGAGATTCCAGAGTGGAAATGGGAGCGTTCCACCATGGACTTCGTTGTTGGACTCCCACTAACTGAGAAGATGTTTTACACGGTATGGGTGATTGTGGACAGGTTGACCAAGTTCACATTTCATTCTGGTAGTGACTACCTATTCTTCAGAGCTGCTAGCTTAGATTCATATCCGCGAGATTATCCAGCTTCAAGGCGTACAACAGTATCCGTCATCTTTGACCAGGGTACGCAGTTCACATCGCATTTTTGGAGGATTGTACAGTGTGAGGTAGGCAAACGGGTGAGCTGAGTGTAACATTTCACCCTCAGATGGACGGACAGTCCAAGCACACTTTCAGATATTGGAGAGCATGTTTCGCGCCTGTGTTATGGATTTCGGGGATACTTGGGATCAGTTCTTTCCACTTGAGATGTTTGCCTATAATAACAGCTACCAGTCGATTATTCAGATGGCTCCATATGAGGCTCTATATGGGAGACGGTGTCATTCTCCGGCTTGGTGGTTTGAGCTAGAAGAGGCTAAGTTATTAGGCACAGGTCTGGTTCGAGATGCTTTGGAGAAAGTTAAGATGATCTACGATCGGCATCGTACATCCCAATCTAGACAGATGAGTTATGCGGATCGGAATGTTCACTATGTTGCATTCATTGTTGGAGAGCGAGTCTTGCTCCGAGTTTCTCCTATGAAGGGTTTGATGAGGTTCGGGAAGAAGGTCCAGTTGAACCCTATATATATCGGATCTTTTGAGATCCTTGAGAGGATTAGGGAGGTGGCCTACAAGCATTCTTTGTCACCTAGTGTATCTGTGGTTCATTCATTCTGTGTCTCTATGCTTCGGAATTTATGGTGACCCGTCTCATTTTATAGACTTTAACACAGTCCAATTGGACAAGGATTTGACTTATATTGATGAGCATATGGCTATCTTGGACCGATAGGTCCAAAAGTGACATCAAAGGATATTGCTTCAGTAAGGTTCAATGGAGGGGTCATCCGATCGAGGAGGCGACCTGGGATACCAAGCATGACATGTGGAGTCGTTATCCTCATCTATTCACCACTTCAGGTATGTCCTTATGCACGTTCGAGGATGAATGTTTGTTTTAAGAGGGGGAGAATGTAATGACCCAATCGGTCATTTTGTGTAATTGCGCCATGTTTCCTCTTTTCATGCTTCACACATGTGTGTTTATGATTTTATGACTTTCGGGGTTTGTTAGTTTTGTTTTGGAAAGCTTCCAGATTTATTTGGACCCTTGATTCTAGACTTAGAAGTTTAAATTTGGAAATGTTGACCAAACTTTGACTTTTGTGAAAGATGCTAAGATCTGAGATTGCACTGGGTGATGTTAGGACTGGCGGTATATATGTTTATAATTAGAGGTTCTACATTTCTGTATCAGAAACGTTAAGGAATAGCTTCAGATTTACAGAAGGTCTCTTCAAAGTGGGTGTCTCAATTGTGGTACTTTTGGGGTGCTTAAGAGGGAAAACAACAACTTATAGGTTTTAGAGCGATGTGGTTTCATGCTGAGATCTCTTGAGGTGAGATTTGGATTAAGGGTCATAGCGTGCTGGCAAGGAGAAGTGTTAACTTGAATGCAATTCAGAAAGAACTAAGAGAAATAGGACGGCTTGGTGGTAGATCGGATCAACATGGTAATGGGTATAATCAGTTCTTTTGGTTCTTATGATGCGGTGAGTATCTGCAGGTGTTATGTTGCAATACTATTGTGTTTGGCAACCTACGTGACTTGCTTGAGTTAGAAGAATTCAATTATGATGGCTTGGTTATGTGCATATTGCTTTCGTAGAGTTCTTGATGATTTCTACCATGGTTTGAGATGGATATTTTCTACTGACATGAGGTGTATGTTGCGTATAGTGATTTTCTCCTGGATGAGATCAAGTGGTAGGTTTCCATTTGATCGAGTATGTATTCTACTTGTGACTCAGAGTTGATGATGGGGTTCTCGTATTTTCAATGATGGCATGATAGATACGGTGCGACGTGTGTGATTGAGGTTCGCATGTACTAGGTGGCGATTCAGTTTTGAAGGGAAGGTCATGTATTTTAGATCGTAAGGATGGTCTCATATGTTTAGATGAATGCTAGTACTATTTGGTATTACCTGAGAAGGGTGAGCATTTTAGGGGGCGCTTTGTGTTTTGATTTACAGATGCTTCATTGGTAGTGTTGTACTCGCTTGGTTGATCGGCTGCTGATGTTCAGATTTTGCTATGTGGCACGGAAGGATTATGGAAGTATTTAGGATGTATCAGTTATTTGAGTGGTAAAGATGGGATCAGATCTAGTGATTCTTTTGTATTCTTGTGGTTTGGAGATTGGGAGTCTCAGAGAAAGATTATTTCTTGGTTGCGGACTACAAAGATATGGCCAAGTTAGCCAGATGGTAGTATATGTTATGGTCATGTCTTTGTGGACTTTGGAGGGTTATTTATCCATTTAGTGATTTCGGAGTTTATTTAGGGGCCCATTGGTAGGCCTAATGAGGATGTGTATTCTACGTCGGGTCAGATTTGTTAACTCAGCATTATTATTGTTGTGGCGTGTGTCATTCGGTTAGAGTTAAGCTTTTTCGTGTTCTGATATGTTCTATGTGTTACTTTTTGTGCTAAATAGGCTGTGATCTGTTGGTTATTTGCACACATGATGCGGTTCTGTTCGGCCTTGTGGAGGAATTTGAGCGAGATGGTACTTGGGATGTCAAATGGTTTATTGCACTTTGGTTATAGTCTTTCCTATTGGTGGTATATTGTGCTAGATGTTTCTCTGTGGTTATGGTCATGCCCTTCGTGTGTTGTTGTTGATTTGCGTAGGGTTGTAGCTTTTAAGCATTATGGCTCGAGGTATTTCAGGTAGACCGGTGTTTGGATTGGGTCACGTACTGCGGCATGGTTATGTTAGGATATGATCCTTTGTGTGTGGTTCGTGTGTTTCAGTTCTACTATGTGTGATAGGTTCTTAGCATTGTGCTTGTGTTGGTATCTATTGAACTTGCGGGGAGATTCTCTCATTGATTCTCTTTCCATTATTGGGAGCATTTAATTTGTTGCTCGTTTGGCGCATGGAGTGCACGGTATGTGGCTTGAGGTAGTATTTGTGCATGTTGGTTGAGTAGCTCATACTGGATGAAATGAGAGTGTTGGACCTGGAACGAGTGATGTCAGATTTGAATGTGGAATGTTTGAAAGAATAATGTCACTAACTAGCTTAGAATTTGGATATGGTCCTTGTCAAACATAGAGCTCCATGACTTGTTTATTTGATGAGTGGTTATGACTCTCTGCGTGTTTCTTTCATCATCGACAGTGTACGAAAGTTTTGAACAAGGTTTTATTTGATATGAGGTTTATTACCGATACCACGTTTGTTTTTGAGTAGTTATTGTGGTTGGAAGTTATTGCTGTGAGTATCTGAATTATGTGGTATATCATGTGATTACATTTTGGGTTATGGTAAGAGCTTGATTCGGCTAGTTCAGACTTGTACAGTAGGTAGATGCGAGATTCTGGTCTTGTAATGAATTCTGAATGTTGTAAATTTGGTTCCAAGGTTTATGGACTAAGGTTGAAGTAAGGATATTCAGCTAGGTTGCGTTATCATGCTTATATTTATTGGTGTGACGTGGGGTCACCATGGGCTTGGTGAGGTTACACAATGATTGGATGGATTTGGAATGAATCTTGGCACACTCGAGGACGAACCTATGTTTAAGTGGGGGAGAATATAACGACTCGACCGGTCGTTTATAGCGTTTGCTTTCCCTTAAGATATTTCAAGCCTTGAGTAGCTCCGTATGATGTATTGTGACTTGTGTGAATTGTCGGTTTGATTTTCAGGTGATTCGAAATTGATTTGGAAGAATGAATCTCATGAGAGAAACTTTAAGTTGGAAGAGTTGACCAAGTTTGACTTTTTTATATCTGAGACCCGATCGGAGTTTTGATGGTTCCTTTAGGTCTAGATGGTGATTTCGAAGTTTGGCGTATGCCCGGATTTGCATTTAGATATTTCTTGAAGGTTTTAGCGTTAATTGGTGAAAGACGGCAATTTGAAGGTTTGGAACGTTTATAGGTTTGAACGAGAGTTGACTTTGATGATATCGAGTTCAGATTGTGGTTCTGGGGATTGGAATAGATTCATTATGTTATTTGGCACTTGTGTGCAAAATTTGAGGTCATTCCGGGTTGATTGGATATGGTTTGGCACGAGTTTTATAAGTTGAAAGTTCAAAAGTTCATACGGTTTGATTTGAGGTGCGATTCGTGATTTTGATGTTGTTATGTGTGATTTGAGGCCTCTAATAGGTCCTTGTTATGTTTTGTAACTTATGGGCATGTTTGGACGGGGTCCCGAGGGGCTCGAGTAAGTTTCAGACGGATTTTGCGTCATTTCGGAGCTTTATGCGTAGCTGGTTTAATGTTGTTATCTGGTGTAACAATTTTTCTTCGCGATCACAAATATAAACGTGATCGCATAGGCTAAGTTGAAGCTGATACTTTCTTTATCACGTTCGCAACTGAGAAACCGCATTCACGTTGGTTGTGGGGACTTGAGCATCGCGTTCGCGTATGTGGAATCGCGGTCGCGTAGTGTTGAGCTAGGCAGTTGGGAGATGGTGAATCCTCTTTCGCATTCGGGTGGATTTATCCACATTCGCATATTGTTAGCATCTATGGGAATCGCGTTCGCGTGAGTAGGCTCGCAAATGCGTAGAGTGTCTCAGGGCAGTGTGAATTTTTCTTTTTCGCGATCATGATTCATTTATTTGAGCAGTGATTATAAGTAATCTAATTCGGGCCCTTGAGTCATTTTATCATTTTTTTAGCTATAGAGCTCGGATTTGGACGATTTAGGAGGAGATTTTCACCACATAGATTGGAGTAAGTATTTTATACTCGGCTTTGATTTTATTCTATGATTCCATCTTCCATTTTGGCATTTGAGTGATGATTTTGAAAGGGAGATTGGTGGTTTTTATCTAAACTTTCCTAAAGATATTATTTGAGTTTTGAACATCGATTCGGAGTCGGATTTGAGTGATTTTTTTATGGTTGGACTCGTAATTGGATGGATTATCGAAATTTTTGAGTTTTTTTGGGTCTGAAGCTGCAAGGGTTTAACTTTTTGGTTGAATTTTAGTAATTGATTAAAGATTTGGTCTTTATCATTTGGGTTTGTATCCTATGGCGTTATTTGATGTTTTTGAGTTGCTTTTGCCTAGTTTCGAGCCGTTCAGAGGTCAATTTGCACGAGATGGAGCTTATAGATCTAATGTTTGGCTTGCTCAATATTTGATTTGTCATGTTTGTGGTAAGTATCTTATCTAAACTTGGTTGAGGCACTAGTTGCCTAAATTATTTGTGATAGCTACGTGTTATGGGTGCGCATATGTGTGGGGTTGAGCCCATGTGCGAGCACGAGGGTATTTATCCATGCTCGGGGTACTGCTTACGCTATGATATGCCTAGAGTTGAGTGTTAAGGTTTAAGCTATAATGTTTCTCATATTTGTATCATTTTTGTGAACTATTTGAGCAATGTTTGAGATTAGGAAGAGTTTAATTCCTTAATAAACTTGGTAATTGCTATTTCTATGATTAAATTGCCGATTTGAGCTATGACTGTACACTTTGAACATGCCTACACTTTAGCATGTTATTATACCAGTCCAGAAGCATGAAATCTGATAATTATTCATCATTAACATGTGTTCATATATACTTGCTTCTATGTGATATGATTTGGACTGGATACCATTGACCACAATGGGCGGATTGTGTTGCTAATCCTGTGACGATGTCGGGGGAAATGTATTATTATGTCTGTGACCATGCCAGGCAGATTGTGATATTTAGAGTGCGACCACGTCGGGCAGATTGTGAGGATCGACACGTGAGTTGTTCATGCGGATCCAGATACTGATATTATGGCACGTGACTTGTCCATAGAGCATGTGAGTTGCCCGTGCAGTTGATATTGAGCCTATGACCATGCCGGACGGTTTATGATATTGAGCATGTAACCATGTCGGGCTGGTAGCACATTGAATTGGTCGTGCTTGCATGTGGATACAGATCCATCCCCCTAGGGTCACCCTCTCATGTTTCTCTCTTAATGTTGTACATGCGGATTGTGAGAAATCGACGAGTTTTTGGTTGATGTGAGCTTTCAGAGAGTTGGTTACTACTATTGGATCTGGTTGCATGCTGCAACAGGCCTTATTTGTCTTATTGTTATTTGGATCGGGTTGCGCGCCTCAACAGATCGATATGTGGTTATTGCATTTCATTTTTACCTGATTTACTTGCATATCTTCCTTTTATGCTGGATTGTTGACTAAGCAGAACACTTTAAAAGAAAGAAATGTGAGCATCAAAGTGGTTTTTACCTAAGAGTTCCTGATATGATCATATATCTATTCTATACTTGTTGAAATTATGAATTGTACAGGTTATAACAAGTATCATTTATAGTTCTTGCTTTCGTTACCTCGCCGAGGTTAGTTAGGATACTTATCGAGTACATGGGGTATGGTTATAATCATACTACAATTTTTCACCTTGCGTGCAGATCTTGGAGTTGATGCTACTGTGTACGGGGGAGCTGGAACTGAAAATGTACTAGCGTTCTAGTTTTTGCTACCACTAGTTCTTGGTAGTTTTAGATTTGAGATTTTGTTCATATACATTTTAGATAGAGATTGTTTCATTTTTCATTTCAATTTGTAAATCTAAGTCCTAGTGACTCATGACGTGTACTACCAGTTCTTGAAGTTATATAAATATTCAGTTATTTTGCTTTTGACTCTGAATTTTATTATTAAATTGTGTTTACTATTATTTGGCTTACCTAGGGGGTTGCGTTAGGTACCATCACGACTAGTTGGATTTTGGGTCATGATATTCTTGGGCGTATGCACATGTACTATACTTGGATACTTCATTTGGACTGATATTAGGCATGAAAGTCAAGGTCGTAGTTTAGATATAGTTATGGCCCAGGATAAGATGAGTGGATATTTGACTATAAGTGAGATATCAAGCTCATTTTTGCACTTGGATAAGGATCGTCTCTCTGGTGTCAGGTGATTACCTATGTTATTTTGTGCCCAGTGAGCGTGGACGGTACGTGGATTTTATATTGGTTCGATACATGGATTTTGTATCGAATTTCAGTGATACATGGATTTTGTATCGGGGTACATGGATCTTGTACTAGTCACGGTAAAAGATAGAGTCTTGAGCATGCATAGACATCTTTAATTCATTCAAAAGCATTAATTTAAATTCTAACTGTTGAATGTCGCCTATATAAGCTAGTTGGGAGCCCAGGATCCATTTGATTGAAGCATGTCATCTTCAAATACTTTATTTTAGCAGCGTTATGATTATCTCTTGAACTAGAAAAATATGTCTATCGTTTTCGACTGTGTTACATATTTAATACTCGTTGCTCATGAGGATATTTATTACTTCAGTTTCAGGCTGTATTATTTATATCCGTGTTGTAAGTATCTTGATGTCTATAGCCTTGTCACTTCTTCTTCGAGGTTATACTTGATATTTACTGGGTACGATTGTGGTGTACTCATACTATATGCTTTTGCACATCTTTTTGTGCAGATCCTCAAGTGGTACTAGTTGAGCCTAGGCATTCGATCAGAGACTTAGGGAGAGCTGCACCTCATGGATTCATATCGTAATGCCCGAGTCCCTATCCTTATTTCTCTTATGTCTACTTTCTTTCTCTCAGACAGTTTCAATTATGTATTCATACTTGTACTATCCCGTAGTTGCTCGTGTATTTGTTTCACTTAGTTCTTGAGGGTTCTGTGTTTTGGTCATGGTCGGACCCTATTATGATTGTATTATATATAATAATGTTTCGACATCATTCATGTATTTATTTATGATATGACTCTGTTAACTAAAGGAATCTGGACTATATTACGTTGATTGTGAGTAGGCTTGCTTAGCAAGTACGGTTAGGCGACATCACGCTTGAGGTGGGATTTTGAGTCGTGACATATACTCATACTACACTTTGTACCCTGTGTGGACATAATGGAGTTGACCTATTGTAGGGTCGAGAGCGAGCACTGAAGATATATTAGCATTTTAGTTGTGAGCTATCAGCTTGTTCATGGTAGTATAACATCTTGTACTTCTATAAACAGATGACATATTTTTAATACCAATATTTTGTTCCTACTTTTAGTAGCTCGTAACTTGTGACACCATATCTTGGGGTAGTTTGTATTAATTTCGCGTTTTAACTTTATTATATATGATGATGATCTTTAGCTTAAGTTGTATTTGTGTTGGTTGGTTTTTCTAACGGGTTGGCTTAGGTGTCATCACAACTTGGTGGGATTTGGGTCGTGACACAATATATCACTTACATCTTTTTTTGTAATAAAATGACTTATATTTCAATTCAATTTAATTTTTCTGGAAATTTGAATAACTTATTGTAAATGAATATTCACTTATAAACTTGTGTATGTAAAGAATCAAATTAGAATTTATCCTTTTAACTTGTTTGTTATTTTAGATGACATAATCATTTGTTTATAATTTATTCTAAAAAGTAGGATACCTATGTAATGACCCGGCTGGTCGTTTTGTGTAATCGCGCCTGCTACCCCTTTTTATACTTCACACATCTGGGTTTATGATTTTATGACTTGCGGGGTTGGTTAGTTTTGTTTCGGGAAACTTTCAGGTTGATTTGGACCTTTTGATTCTTGACTAAGAAGCCTAAGTTAGAAATATTGACCAAACTTCGACTTTGTGAAAATGACCTCGGAACAGTGTTTTGATGGATCTGATAGTTTTGTGTAGTGATTTTGGACATGAGCATATGCCCAGAATCGATTTTGGAAGTTTGTAGGTTGATTTGTGTTGTTATGCCGAAATTTAGTTGAAGTTGAAAATTTTGACCCTAGGTTGACTTTTAGCTATCGAACACGGAACTTGATTTTTGGACGTAGAATAAGTCAGTTATGCTATTTATTACTTGTCTGCAAAATTTGGTATCATCTTGAGTTGATTTGATAGGATTCGAACATTTAGTCGTACTTCTAGAAGTTCTTGAAATTTACGTTGAAATTTATGCATTTTAGTATATGATTCGTAGTTTTATACGTTATTTTTGTGTTTTGATCGTGTGAACGAGTTCGTATGATATTTTTAGATTTGTGTGGATGTTTGGTTTGGAGCCCAAAAGGCTTGAATGAGTTTCATACATGTTTCAAAAGTTTTGGAACTGAAATTGCAGAATCTGGTGTGTTGATGCTTCAGGTATCGCAGTTTTCCAACACCAGGTTCACGATTGCGATCTTAGTAGGGGGCCTCGGCTGTGATTCTTATAGTACACAAGGGGTACCTCGTTGTGATTTTTGTTGTTTATCTAATGTTGCAAAGAGTTACTTGGTGGGAACACTTCTTGTTGTTTTGTTCTTCCTCGTTCTATCAGTTATTGTCTGTATATAATCATTGTTGTTCTCTTTAATGGATTTCTTTATGTATTTTCACGCTTATAATTCTGGTATTAGTTCATGCTATTAACTTGTTTCGTATCAGTTATTTATCCGCCTTCCATTATTTATCCATATTATATTTTCGTACTACTTATTTATATCCTAGTAGGTGTCTTGATCTGACCTCGTCACTACTCTACCGAGGTTAGGCTTGATACTTACTGGTCACCATTTTGGTGTACTTATACTATGCTTCTGCACATCTTTTTGTGCAGATCCAGGTACGTATACTCGCGCCGAACGACAGTGATCGACTGTTAGCTGCTATCCGGGGATTTCAAGGTATACATGCTTGGCGTCCGCAGGCCTCAGAGTCACCTTCCCTTATCTGCAATTCCTATTGTATTTTAATTCATACAGTGATGTAGTAGACATTCTAGTATTACACTAGAGCTTATGACTCAGTTCCATCAAATTTTGGGAAGGTGTTTGTTGAGATTATATTTTCGGGAGATTTATGAGTTTATTAGACTTGTTTTAGTAAATCTATTAATTATTTATGTCAAGCCATTATTGAATGCTAGACTTACCTAATCGTAGATACTTGGTTCCATCACGACATCCTACGGAGGGAAATTGGGGTCTTCACAACTTGGAATTAGAGCCCTATGTTCATAGGTGTTACAAACCACATCTTAGGCTGGGGGAGGAGCTCAGACTCCTGCGGCCCGTACTCCAGAGAAGTGGGCCCATGTTGATCAGGTCCTAGAGGTTATACCAGTATAGCCTGTTTTTCCAGTACAGACGACGGTTAGGGCATCATTATCCGAGGAGGATCATCTTAGACTTGAGAGGTACTAAAAGATCACCCTCCTACTGTGGTTTTGCTTTAGATGACACACATGAGGAGTGCCACTGTATTCTCCGCACCATGGGTATTGCTAGTTTTCAACTGTCTAGAGTAGCATATCAGTGGTGGAGAGTGTATGAAGAGGGTAGCCCAGGTGATGCACTCACTTACATGGACTAGGTTTTTAGAGTTATTCTTGAGAGAATTTGTTCCCTAGACCCTTAGGGATGCATGGAAGGGCGGAATTTGAACAGGTGCACCAGGGTACTATGACAGTGTCAGAGTATGCAGTCAGTTTTAATAATTTGTCCATACATACACCTGCCTTGGTTTCTACAGTCAGAGAGTGAGTCTATCGATTTATCGAGGGGCTCAATTATGGTATTAGATTTAACATGCTGGAGAGTTGGATATAGATACCCCATATCATCAGGTGGTAGAGATCGCATGGAGTTTGGAGGGTATGCGGAGCCATGAGAGAGAGGACAGGGAGACCAAGAGGCCTCGAGGCATGAGAGGATTTAGTGGTGGCCACGCTGTGGCTACAGCTCGTCATGGTAGAGGCTATGTGGGCCATCTAGTTCACTCAGCGCTTCCAAATTCTAATGGTGCTGCAATTATTCTGAGATCTTAGGTTGCACACTTTTCTCAGCCACTTCTAGTGCACCTCCTGCACGGGGTGCCTTCCGTGGTCACTCCAGTCGACTAGGCCCGAGCTAGTCCCAGCAGTCACGCCCGCCAAGAGTTTTCTTTGAGTGTGGTGATACCCGTCACATGGTTAGAGACTGCTCCAGCCTCAGGAGAGGTTCACCTCCACAGACTACTCAATTTCCATAGATTCAGTCAGATCCACATACTTCTCAGGCCATGGTTGCTACCCTAGTTGCCACTCCACCCGCACAACCAGCTAGGGGTGGGGGACGGGTGGGTAGACGTCATCCTAGATGGGGAGGTCAAGCTAGATTCTATGCTTTCTGGGTAGGACAGAGATAGTTGCTTCAGACGCAGTCATTACAGGTATGGTTACGGTTTTCCATAGAGATGCATCAGTCTTATTTGATCCGGGATCCACTTATTCATATATGTCACTATACTTTGCTCCATATTTGTATATATCTCGTGATTCTTTTAGTTCTCCTATTTATGTCTCAACGCTTGTGGGAGATTCTATTGTTGTAGACAGTGTGTATCGGTCGTGTTTAATTATTATTGGTAGTTTTGAGACCAAAGTTGATATGTTGTTGCTTAGTATGGTAGACTTTAATATTATCTTGGGCATGGACTGGTTGTCGCCCTATCATGGTATTATGGATTGTCACGCAAAGATTGTGACATTGGTTATGCCAAGTTTTCCACGGTTAGAATGGAGGGGTGCATTGGATTATGTTCCTAATAGGGTTGTGTCATTTCTAAAGGATCAACAGATGGTTGATAAGGGGTGTGATGCTTATCTAGCCTTTGTGAGATATATCAGTGTTAAAACTCCTACCGTTGAGTCAGTTCCAGTAATGATAGACTTCCTAGATGTATTTCTAGTGGATCTTTTGGGCATGTCACCTGATAGGGATATCGATTTTGGTATTGAATTGTTGTGGGACACTCAGCCCATTTCTATTCCACCATATCATATGGCCTCAGCGGATTTGAAGGAGTTAAAGGAGCAGTTGCAAGAGCTTCTTGATAAGGGTTTCATTCGGCCTAGTGTGTCACCTTAGGATGCTCCAGTATTGTTTGTGAAGAATAAGGATGATTCTATGCACATGTGTATTGATTATCGGCAAATAAACAAGTTTACAGTGAAAAACTGGTATCCATTGCCACGCATTAATGACTTATTTGATCAGCTACAAGATGCCAAAGTGTTCTCAAAGATTGATTTGCGGTTAGTTTATCACCAACTAAAGATTCGGGATCCCGATATTCCAAAGACTGCCTTTAAGACTCGGCATGGAATACGAGTTGCTTGTGATGTCATTTGGACTGACCAACTCCCCAACAACATTTATGCACCTGATGAACAATATATTTCAGTCATATCTTGATTCATTCATCATTGACTTATTAACGACATCTTGGGGTACTCCCGCAGCTGGGAAGATCTTGAGCATCACCTGAGGATCGTGCTCCAGACCTTGAGAGAGAAGAAGTTGTATGCCAAATTCTCAATGTGTGATTTCTGGCTTAATTCGGTGGCATTTTTGGGTCATGTAGTGTCAAGTGAGGGGATCAAGGTAGATCCAAAGAAGATTGAAGCAGCTCATAATTGGCCCAAATCGTCTTCAGCTACTAACATTTGAAGTTTCCTAGGTTTGGCCGAGTATTTTCGACGTTTTGCAGAGGGTTTCTCATATATTGTTGCACCTATAACCAGATTGACCCATAAGGGTGCTCCTTTTAAATGGTCCGATGAGTGTGAGGCGACCTTTCAAAATCCCAAGACTACTTTGACTAAAGCCCCAGTGTTGGTGTTGCCTACATGTTCGGGGTCTTACACCATGTATTTGTGATGCGTCACGTGTTGGCCTTGGCACGGTGTTGTTGCAAGATGGTAGGGTTATTGCCTATGCGTCTTGATTGGTGTAGACCCATGAGAAGAATTATCTGGTCCACGACTTGGAATTGACAGTTATTGTTCATGCATTGAAGATCTGGCGACATTATTTGTACGCTGTCTCTTATGAGGTCTTTACCGACCACAGGAGTCTAAATCATCTGTTAAAATAGAAATATCTTAACTTGCGGTAGCGGAGATGGTTAGAGTTGCTTAAAGACAACGATATCACCATTCTATATCATCCCGGGAAGGCCAATATGGTGGTCGATTCCTTGAGTCGAAAGGCGGAGACTTTGGGTAGTTTAGCATATCTACCGGTAGCAGAGAGGCCACTAGCCATGGATGTTCAGGCCTTGTCTAACACGTTTGTTAGATTGGATGTTTCGGAACCCAGTCAAGTTCTTGCTTGTGTGGTTTCTAGATCTTCTTTATATGATCGTATTAGATAGCGTCAGTATGACGACCCCCATTTGCTTGTCCGTAAGGATAGGGTTTAGCATGGCGCTGAAAAGGAGGCTTCTATTGGAGATGACGTTGTGTTATAGATGCAGGGCCGATTATGTGTGCCAATATGGATGGGCGGTGTGAATTGATTCTTGGGGAAGACCATAGTTACGGTAGTCCATTCATCCGGGTGCCGCTAAGATGTATCAAGATTTGAGGAAGCACTATTGGTGGAGGAGAATGAAGAAAGACATAATGTAGTATGTAGCTCGGCGCCTAAATTGTCAGTAGGTGAAGTATGAGCATCAAAGGTCGGGTGGTTTACTTTAGTGACTTGAGATTCTCGAGTGGAAATAGGTACGTGTCACCATGGATTTCGTTGTTGGGCTCCCACAGACATAGAAGAAATTTGACGTGGTGTGGCTGATTGTGGACAGGTTGACCAAGTCGGCTCATTTCATTCCGGTGGTGACTACCTATTCTTCAGAGCAGCCGACTCAGGTTTATATCCGCGAGATTGTACGACTTCATGGCGTGCCAGTATCCATCGTCTCTGATAAGGTTACGCAGTTCATATCGTGCTTTAGGAGAGAGTTGTACAGTGTGAGCTAGGCATATGGGTTGAGTTGAGTACTGTGAACAACTAATTTTTGACCACACCCAAATTCTATACTATTTTGATGTAAATACTTCTTTTAGGTCTAATCTTAATATTTTAAAAAAAATTTATCTTACTCTTAATAGGTTTTATTTAAGAAAGTTAAAAACTAGAAAAAATATATTAACATTCTTAGGATACATGTTTATTTATTTTCTTTTAATTAGAATTATAATAAGTTAGTAATATTTTTCTTAATATCACTTAAAGTACAGGTAAATATATGGTTTCCTATATTGTAAGAAATGTTAATTAATCTTATTATCTTTTTAGTTTTATTTATCTTCTACAAAAACAAAACAATTTTTTTTTTTTTTTTTTTTTAAGCTAACGTTAGGACAAAAAGTCTGATTTTTTTTAAATTAGCTAACAATCCAATCTCCTATGTTTTCCATTTTTGCTAAACTCCCAAAATTCATTTTTCTTAGCCTCACGTCCCTCACCCTCATTCTCCCACTCCAACTCCAATTCTAAATCTTCTGTACATGATCACATACCACCCACATTCCCTTTATAAAAGGGATATATATCACAATGGGGGGGGGGGGGGGGGGGGGGGGGGGGGGCGAAGATTCTTTCATTGAAGAAGAGGAAAAAAGAACGGGCATCACTGGGGGATAGAGAAAAAGAGTCAAAAACAAGTGGTCTTGGGAGGCAAAAAAAATCATAAAAGAATTGAGTGGAAATTAGGACCTAAAGAATTATTCAAGCCCCATTCCTTAGTTTCGATTCATTTACAATTGCAGAAAACAATAAAAAAAACAAAAAACATATATATTTTTTTACTTCTTCTGTTTCTTCTTTTCAATTTCAAGCTTGGTTGCGAAAAAATGGAGTTTGATCGAAATTTGAGTTTTAGTCGTGTTTGAGTTCCAATTTTTTGGCGCCATTCGAGTATTGTTGTTGTTTCGCGGTTTTGTCCGAACTCAATAGTCGATTCCCGTTAAATTTTGGAGTCGGAAATAGTGTATCCGCAATTTCTATTAAGGAAATTTTGGCCTAACAGCTGACTACATCTTGCTCTGCGTTATTCCGTTGCCGTTTCTATTGTATGATCCAGTTTTGCGTCGACAAAGTTCATTGTAATCAAACTCATATATTGCAGAAAGCTACTTAACGGTCCCCTCTTCTCTGTTCTTATTTACATGCTTGCTTATATGTGGAATGATTTTTTTTTTTTTTGGGATTAATGTATTTGTTTCAATAGCCAACAGTGTAGTCATATGTCAAAAAACACAAATTACACTAAAGAGTTAACAGTAGCTAAGTCTCAACTAGAATACAGTAGGTTGGCATGAAACAGAAATATGAGAATACACGTAGGAGGACCATGAGCTGCGCTTCCGTAATCTCTGTAAATAATGGATATAGCCATTCTTTTACAATAACTTGTCTTTACATAGTGTTGGTACTTCACATGATCTTAGAGTTCAAGTGACTAAATTAAAATTATGGATGTTGCATCTTATGAAGTTTAAGGTTCTTGTATATTTTGAAATTTAATTTCTTTTGTTGGCATTCTTCCTTTTTAATAGTATATCAGTAGGTTATTTCCAACATGGTTTGAGGTTTTCTTTCGTGGTCATACTTAGGAAAAATATTTAATCTCATAGATTCTACTTTTAGTTCGTAATTGGCAGTACTATTTCCTTTAGTTTTTTTTTTTTTTTTTTGGATCTTTAGTTTAGTTATTGAGATGGATTGAAATTTGTTAGTTTTGGCATGCTTAGGCCGTTAATAAATCACACACATCCGTAGAAATGCTTTTAGGCGTGCATTTAATCTACTATCGTAATTGGGTTCACGTTCGCGTGGCATAGTTATAATTTCCCAAATTAAAACCAAGGTGTGCATTCGTACAACTTTGGCAAAATAATAATAAAAATATACAAATATATGTATCGAATATGAAAGAGACAAAATAATTGGAGTACTCTAAAACACTAGAAAAACTTTAGAAATATATTTAATACGTTATTAGCCCATGTGTTCATACTCGAACCTTGGATTGATATGCTTAAGTAATAGAGGAGTCATGTGCGCATTCCCGCGTCTCGATGCCTTTAAATTTAAGATAATTATATCTTAACCATGTGTACATTCTGTACCTCAGTTTAACATTTAATCTCAAAGAATACCTTGTGTGCGTACCGCATCTTGATAAACACAAATTAAAAAAAGAAAGTACAATAATTAATTAAGCGGTAATAGATAAGCCATAATCAATGAAATACAAGAATAGCTAAAAAATTGATTTAAGCCTTACATTAGTCAACAAAGCGATCGTGCTAGAACCACGGGACTCGAGGGGTGCCTAACACCTTCCCTTCGGTCAACAGAATTCCTTACTCAGTCTTCTGTTTTCGTAGACCATGAATTAGGAGTCAAATCTTCCTTTTGATAAGGGATTCAATAAAAGGTGACTTGGAACACCAAAACTCAATTCCAAGTGGCGACTCTAAATAACAAATAATCCCTTTTCAAAACTTCGATTGGGAAAACTCTTCACCAACCTCGTAATAGCGTTGTGTCAAAAAAAGAGGTGTGACAAGTACAACATCTCACTCTTAGATGGACGAACACTGCGAGCGCACCATTCAGATATTAGAGGATATGCTTCGTACTTGTTTCATGGATTTCAGGGGTTCTTGGGAATAGTTCTTGCATGTTGTAGAGTTTGCCTACAACAACAGCTACTAATCAAGTTTTAGATGGCTCCTTATGAGGCCTCATATGGGAGACGTTGTCATTCTCCAGTTGGTTGGTTTGAGTCGGGAGAGGCTAAGTTATTAGGCACATATTTGGTTCGAGATGCCTTGGAGAAGGACAAGTTGATCCCGTATCGGCTTCGTAAAACCCAATCTATGCGAATCGAAAGGTTCGTGATGTTTCATTCATGGTTGGAGATCGGTCTTACTTCGGGTTTCACCCATGAAGGGTGTGATGAGGTTTGGGAAGAAGGGCAAGTTGAGCCCTATGTATATCAGACCTTTTGAGATCCTTGAGAGGATTGGTGAGGCAGCCTACAAGCTTGCATTCCCACCTAGTTTGTTTGCGGTTCATCCGGTGTTCCATGTTTCTATGCTCCGGATGTATTATGGTGATCTATCTCTTGTTTTCGACTTCATAATAATCCAATTGGACGAGGATTTGACTAATATTGAGGAGTTGGTGGTTGTCTTGGACAGTTAGGTCTGGAAGTTGAGATCAAAGAACATTACTTCAGTGAAGGTTCAATGGAGGTGTCATCTGGTCTAAAAGGCGATGACCGAGCACGACATGCGGAGTCGTTATCCTCATCTATTCACCACTTCAGTATGTCCTTATGCACGTTCGAGGACGAATGTTTCTTTTAAGAGGGGGAGAATATAACGATCCGACCAGTTGTTTTGTGTAATTGCGCTCTGTTACCCCTTTTTATGCTTCACACAAGTATGTCTATGATTTTATAACTTGCGGGGTTGGTTAGTTTCATTCCGAAAAGCTTTCAAGTTGATTTGGACTCTTTGATTCTTGACATAGAAGCCTAAGTTAGAAATGGTGACAAAACTTTGACTTTTATGGAAACATCCCAAGAACAGTGTTTTGATGGATCCAATAGCTTCGTATCGTGATTTCAGATTTGGGCGCATGCCCAAAATTGATTTCGAAAGTTCGTAAGTTGATTTGTGTTTGGCAGAAAATTGACAATTTAAAGTTGAAAAGTTTGACCATAGAATGACTTTTATCTATGAAGCTCCGAATTTGATTTGGAACTTGTAATAGGTCTGTTATGCTATTTAGAACTTGTTTGCAAAATTTGGTAACATTTGGAGTTGATTTGATAGGATTTCAGACGTTTAATTCTAATTCTAGAAGTTCTTGAAATATACTTTGAAACTTATGCATTTTAGTGTTCGATTCGTAATTTTAGATGTTATTTTTGTATTTTGATCATGTGAGCGAGTTCGTATGATATTTTTAGACTTTTTGGTTTGGAGACCGAGGTCTCGTATGAGTTTCAAACATGTTTTGGAAGGTTTGAACTGAAATTGCAGAATCTAGTGTGTTGATGCTTCAAGTATCGCATTTGCGAACACTAGGTTCGCAATCGCGAGCTTAACAGGTGGCCTCAGGTATCACAATTATGATACCTAGTTCGCAATTGCGACGAAGTTCAGGTAGGGGGCTAGTTCGCATTGGTGACAAAATAGTCGCATTTGCGAAGAGACAGGCTTCGCAAATGCGAAGCCAAGAGTCGCAATTGCGACCTCTGCATAGGACTGACAGTGGCTGCATTTGCGAGTAATACTTTGCAATTGTGAACCCATGCTGCAATTGCGACATCAACAATTGATTAAAAGGGCTGGAAGTCGGGTTTCATCACACATTCTCTCATTTTAGAATCCTATACTAGGTAGGAGGCGATTCGGAGAAGAAATTTTCATCTACAAACTTTGTGTAAGTAATTCTAATCTATGTTCAATCATATTTCATCAATATATCTTAGATTTTAACATCAAAATCATGTGAATCAAAGTGAAAGTTTGTGAAACCTTGTCAAGTTTTTGAAAATTAATAAATTGAGTTTTGAGAGTTGATTTGGACTCGAAGTTTGAAATTAATCACATATATGAACTCGTGGGGTCAGGTAGTCGAAATCTACTTGGACTCGGATTTTGACCGGGTGGGCCCCGGGTTGACTTTTGTTGTCTTTTTGGAAAAAGTACAAAGATACTAACTTTATCTATTATAATTGATTTTTGCATTGTTTGATGATATTAAGTCGATTTTGGTTAGATTTGAGCTGTGTGGACGCGAATTTTAGGGGAAAAGCTACTTCCGAGAATTGGATTGGCCTAGTTGAGATAAATATCTTGCCTAACTTTGTCTGGAGGAACTACCCCCGTAGAATTGGTATTGATTGATTCATTGGTGCTATGTGAAAGCCATGTACGCCAGGTGATGAATGGATACACAGATTGTATGTGGTATTTGACCGGTTTAGGCTACTTAGACTCTTTTCATGCTTTAATTGAAATGCCATATCATGTTTTAAATTCTCATAGTCAATCTATTCTTGTTTGTGTTAGTTTATCCGTACATGCCTTATATGACTTTGTTCAATCCTACTTGATAATTTGCTCTTTTGCTTTAGTTGAACTTGTTGCCTCTTTTATTGTTACATGTTGTCTCTTTCATTGTTGATTATTATTGTTTAAAGTCATTGTACATGTCATCTCTTCATTGTTGATTATCATTATTTGAAGTCATTATTACAAGTTATATCCTAATAGGTGTCTTGACCTGGCCTCGTCACTACTCCACCGAGGTTAGGCTTAATACTTATTGGGTACCGTTTTGGTGTACTCATACGCTTCTGCACATCTTTTATGCAGTACGTCTGCTCGTACCAGATGATAGTGGTTGATTGTTAGCTGCTATTTGGGGTCTTCAAGGTTTACATACTTGGCGTCTGCAGGCCTCGGAATCACCTTCCTTATCTTTACCTCATATTGTATTTTCATTCAGACAGTGATGTAGTAGACATTCTAGTATTGTCATGTAAAGCTTATCACTCAGTTCCACCGAATTTCGGGAAGGTGTCTGTTGAGATTCATTTTTCTGGAGATTTTATGAGTTTATTAGACTTGTTTTATAGTTATGTTAATTATTTCTATCAAACTATTATTGAATGTTAGACTTACCTAGTCGTAAAGACTAGGTGCTATCATGACATTCTAAGGAGGGAGATTGGGACCGTGACAACCTATCAATCATCTTCTTCTTAACGACGTACTCTTTTCATAGAAATTTCAAGATACATTCAAAATCCTAGATCCTAAAGTATTTTTAGCATTTATGAAAAATATACTTTTCTTTTAAACCCTGTATCAATCAAATTTCAATATCTATGCTATTTTAAAAGTACGAAGGTCTTTATTGTAGTGACGATTATCTTTTTTACCCCTTTAAAGTAGATTTCATCATTAGACAAAATAGCCATTTACCTAACTTCCTAATATTTAGGACTTCTGAATTAACTAAAATTTTGGTTATTAAGTATTTTCTTATGGAATATATGAAATAATTTCTTATATGTAGGAATTTAAAGTCAAATAAAATTTAACTTGTACAAATATATTTTTAATTTTGGTAAAATAACTATTACCCGTCATTTATGTTTCTTCCGTAGAATGAAGTGATCTTAACTCCGATTTCAAAAAGTTAGTTCGATAGACATATTAAAAATGTTAATTAGATAGACATATTGCTTGCTTTATAATTACGACTATGTTTCTTATAAAGACGGATAGAAGCCTAAGTATTTATTAAACATAATAGTATAAAAAAAGCCATATATTGAAAATCAACGAGGATTTTGGTTTTGGAAACCTAGAATATTTTTGAAAACTGCCGTGAGATTTGGTTGCTTATTAGTATATGTTAATTTTGAAAAATAAATATTCTTAAATTTAAAAATAAATACAAAAGTTCTAGAAATAAACCTAACAAAATGTAAAAATACGTAAGGGTACCTAACAATGTAAAACTTTATGGAGTAATTTATATGAAGTTAATTGCTACAAAGTTGAGTTCGCCGATATATCCAATTTATAACTTTTAAAAACAAATTATTCCTTCAACAAATAAATTTATGTTAAAAAGTTTCATTAATATTTTTCTTTAAAAAAAAAAAACCTAATTGGATTGACAATCATCATTTTATTATATAACTCAAACACAAATATTACAATAATATATTGACTTTTAAAATTTTTTGTATTCGTTGAGACTAGGTACACATGCAAATTAAACGGAGGATGTAATTAATTAATATACTTGTGGGGGGGGGGGGGGGNAATTCTAATAAGATTACCGTACAGCATTTAAATTTATATTGTGAAAATTTTGGGCCACCACTAATATATTGACACGTATAAAATCTGGGAACAAACACCAACCCTACTTCTGAGGTATCTTATTATGAGTGCATATGCTAATCCTAAGGTTACTGAAGATTGCAGCTGAGAAAAGGAGATACCGGAAAAGGAAAGTAGGAAACCTAACACACAACTCATATTTCCTTTTTCAGTAGTCTCTATAAATGAGGATTTGATCAACTCGAACACCGATGTTACAGCACGTAACCCATTTTATTTTCTCATTACTAATTCTACTTTTTATATATATAAGCGAGCATATAATATCTTTTTAGATGGCACTTAAAAGATAAGAATAAGTTAAATATCATCACTTTAATAATTTTTATACCATCAAGTCACTTTTATTTGTTATAATTAACGGCCGATCTATCTAACTTTCAAGATTATAAATCACGACTTACTTGTATCCTTTAGATAACTTGTAACGTAGTATTTTTACAATGACGGTATATGTAACTTCAACTCTTAAAAGATAACTATAATATTGTTAATGTGGGAGTTAAACTTATAACAATAATGCAGGTTAAATCCATAAAGCTACAAAAAGAAAAAAGATAAAAGCAAATAACATAGTAGTATTTAAGGGTATGGCTTAGTGCTCAATAAAATGAGAGGAAAACCATTAAACGTCAAGTTTAAAGTCATACGGGGACAAAACTTATTAGTCCCTCTGCCCCAATTAGTCTAAACAAAAACAATGTCATAGTTCTTTATTTAGAAATAATTTAACTTGAAACTTATTACTATATTTTTAATGAGATATAGTAATCTCTATGGCGTATTTTAGAGTATAAGTTTTAAAAGACTTTCGTTGAGCCAAACCATGTCACTTAAATTAGGAGGAAGGAAGTATGTGATTTCTTCCTATCTTCCTAAACCTTGACCGCTAAGTTACTTGGTATATGTGCTGGTGGGAAGTAGCAGGTACTCAGTGAAGTAGTGGAGTTACGCGCAAGCTGATCTGAGCACAACCATCATAATGGAGAAAAAAAAAATTATATTTCAATCCCAAAACAAGTTTTGGCCGGCTACATAATTACTTAACCATATCACTCCATGTTACATCAATCATCTAATACTCTATATGTTTCAATTTATGTGAACATATTTCCTTTTTAGTCCATACAAAAAAGAATGACCTATTTCTTTATTTGGAAATAATTTACCTTTATGCAATGATTTATAGCCATACAAAATATATATGCCTCATCTTATACCACAAGTTCAAAAGTCTTCCCTCTCTTCTTAAACTCCATGCCCAGTCAAATGAGTTCACATAATTTAAAACGGATGGAGTATTAAACATGGATAGATGTAGTTAAGGACTTATGCACATGTTCATCTGAATTCGATAGCTTTGGTTTGAACTCTATATATGTGTTAAAAGATCCTAAATAAGTAAAAAACGTCAAAGTTTGAACCTAATACATTAAATGAGTTGTGATAAAATTTCAAACTCAACCCTTAATGTTTAAATCCTAGATTTGGCTCGAGATGTAAACAAGAAAAACTCCACCTAAAACACTATGTTGCTTCTTATTTGGTACCTATGCTGGTGGGAGGCGGCACATACCCCGTAGAATTAATCGAGATGAAAAAAAAGACTCCACCTTTCCTCTAGATATAAATAAGAAAGACTCCACCTTTTTCTCTCTCTCTCTAGCTAGGGTTTGCAGTTCTCTTCTACATTTCTTTCACAGTTTTGGTTGACCAGTTGGAAGAGAAAGAGGATCAAGTATTACCCATATAAGAAAAAGTGGCAGCCAAAAATCAAAATAAATAAATAAAAAAGAAAAGAAAAAAGAGAGGTTTATAATGGGTAGGGGAAGAGTGGAGCTGAAGAAGATAGAGAACAAGATTAATAGGCAAGTCACTTTTGCTAAGAGGAGAAATGGACTTCTCAAGAAAGCTTATGAACTTTCTGTCCTTTGTGAAGCTGAAGTTGCTCTCATCATTTTCTCTACCCGTGGAAAGCTTTATGAGTTTTCTAGCACCTCCAAGTACTAATCTCCATCCCTTTTTTTTTTTAATTTTTTTTATTTTTATATATATAAATGTTTATTTATGTGTTTTTGTGGATCTGATTTATTATTTCTCTTTTTTAATGGCTTAAATCAGTTTAAACCAACCGACTTAATTTCTAGTATTGTTTTTTTTTTTCCTTCTATTTTTACATGTATGGAAATTATTTTCTTGGATCTTTCTTAAAGCAAAATTAGTTTTTCAGCTGTTCATTTAACTGTTTTGACCTAAAAATGTTTCAATATACATGTTTATTTGTGTGTTTTTGTGAGATCTGATATTTTGAGCTATGCCTCTTTTTCTATTGACCATAAACTTTTGCTCTTTCAACTGTCTGATTTTTTTTTTTTTTTTTTTGTTTGCATAATGGATTAAATTAAATCAGCTCAAAGTAATCAAATTTTCTAATATAAAGTTTGTTCGTTTTATAATTTTTTTAAATATTTATGGGAAGATTTTTTTTGGATCTTAAACTTTCTAATACATAATGGTTTAAATTTTCATATATATAAATATATAGGAAGGATTTTTTTTAAAAAAAAATCTTTTTCCAGTGTAAAATTAGGGTTTCAGCTGGTCATCTGACTGTTGCTACCCCAAAATATATATTTTTTGAAAAAGGAAGAAAATGAATAGTAGGTAGGGGACACAAAATATTTAACTTGTATATAATGACTAACAATGTAATGATCTAAAAAAAGTGTAAAGAACTTTTACCCGAGCAGTGTATTTTAATCTATTTTAGCAGTTAATATGTTTTGTTTTCTAAGTTACAAATCCTAATTTTTTTTTTTTTTTTTTTTTGTAAAATACTGCCTGTGTTCTTTAATCAGATATATATACACACAGACACACATGTATTCTTATTTTCGAAACAAAAGGAATAAAGGGTAGCTGCAGATTATTTTTCATAACTTTTTGTATTTCTCCAAACACATTGGAAAAACCAGACAAAACATTGTTCCTCAGTTTTTACACATCCTTCTATGTCCATCTTAAATCTTTTCAAAGATGACAGAACTTTAGATAAGAATATCCTCTTAAATGTATTTATTTTTGTGTCAGTGTGAATTTTCTTTTTTTTTCTTTCAACAGTCTTGACTTTCTGTTCAATGGCTTGAGGCCAACCCAAAGAATATTAATTTTTTAGTTTAAGTTTACTTTTTCTGTTCTTTTACATGGTGTGACAAGGATTTTCTTGGATTTATCCCAATGCAAAATTAGGTTTTCACGGTTCATCTACTGGTTTCTAACCAAAAAAAAAAAAAAAAAGAAAATTCCAAAAAGGAAACAAACTTCAAACAATAAAGATGGTTGTCTTGTAAACTGCAGTCCAATTGCAGATTTTTCTCACTTCAGATGTCTTTTATAGATTATTTTGAGAACTTTGGTGTAGTGGTAAGAGCATGATGTGTAGTATAGACTCACGTCACGAGTTAGATATATAAGTTGACCCTCAGAATTTCTCAATATCAAGAAAATAAAAAAAATAAAAATCCTTCAAAAGAAACTCTTTAATTGAGTACTAGATTTAAGAAGAATAAAAAAAGACTTTGACACATAATAAAAATACCCTTAGAATTTGAAAGTCTCTTTTTTTCCGTTTATAATCGAGAAATCTCAGAGATCCAACTAACACACAGTTTGAAACTCATGGATGATAATGTTAAAATTCTAGGCTTTTTATGTACAACATAGTTTAAACTTGTGACGTGTGATTAGCCCGCATATCACGAGTTGCACTCTTACCATTAGCTTGGCAAAAGACCTAAGGGACTAGAAAATTATATTTTTTTTAGAGTAAAAATATTCTTAAATATAAAATGTGTTATTTTCTTAAAACAATCTAAAAATGAAGGGGTACCATAGAAAATGGAACAGAAAGAGTGGCATACCAGAATCTTTGTGTTTTGATCCTTTCGAGACAAAAGGAATAAAAGGCCGTACGTGCAGATATGCAAGAAGGGTTTTATTTTCTTGATATTGTGTACCTCCCCAAATACCTTGGAATAACCAGATAAAACATTGTTCCTCAGTTTTTTTCAATATCTTGTTGTACATGAGGACCATGACAAAATCTTTTCAAGTATTACACAATTTTTAATAAATTGTTTCTCTTTGTCAGACAAAATTAGTTAATCTTCAAAATGGGTGTTTTAATTGTTTTCCTTTTTCTTGTTGGATCTTACATAATAGTTACTCCCTCCGTTCTAGTTTATGTTAACATATTTCTTTTTTGGTCCGTTCCAAAAAAAATGACACTTTTTAAATTTGGAAACACTTCAACTTAAACTTCCAATTCTATGCTTAATGAGAGGCTTTTATAACCACACAAATACTCTGGACCTTTTTTTGAGTTGTTTAGCACCACAAATTTCCAAAGTCTTCATTTTTTCTTAAATTCCGTGTCCAGTCAAACGTATTCACATAAATTGGAACGGAGAGAGTATAAATTTTTCATGATAGCTCACTTGCAAGTGCTCAAAAAAGTGTGTTGCTATTTGTTTATGAAGCTAGCGCCTACATCTTTTTTGGTATCAATCTTCAATGTGAAGATGAAAATAACAAGTTTTACTAGTCTATCAGTGACGGACTCAAAATTTTATGCAAGCGGGTTCAATCTTAGAAGTATATAACTTTAGTCGTAAAATAGTAGTTGTCAAGCGGGTTCAAATAAATATTTATATAAAATTTGCAGAGTTTTAATCCTAATTTATATATATATATATATACGCAGTATTATTTTTTGGTGAAGCGGGTTCAGTTGAACCCGTTGGCCACCACTTGGGTCCGCCACTGTAGTCCATGCCTTTGGTTGCGAAAACCTTAACATTTTAGTAATACTATCTTGCAATCAATGATTTATATAGGTATTTGAATCGATTTATAGTCCTAGTGAAATGTTATATGACATGCATTACATTAGAAAAAGATGAAGAAAGCAATATTAATACCTACTAAATAATGCACTTCTTCATGTACCATGGACTGCGCTTTCTCTACTTATAACTGCATGGATATAATTGTTGAGCATATTGTGATTTACTTATTAGCTGTGAAGTAATATCGTTTTGAAAGAGAGAGGTTTCGTTTGGTTCGAAGATAAGTTATATGAGGATTATAATGTAGAGATTAGTAATACATGGGTTTTTTGTTATTGGATGTTTGGTTCATTCTACTCTAGTTGAATATACAAGTTATTATTTAAAATAGTTGTTTATTTACAAGATGCTTGACCTTCATTGACTTATAGGAAAAATACAAAGCTAATTTCATCCTTTTGGTGCTTTATGTGATGACCCGCCATGTCATCATGCCAGATAGGTGCCATTTGGCATATATTAATGTCATGTGGAAGTTTACATAGGAGGAATGTTAGCATTTGTGAGAAGAATCTAGAGAAGTATGGACATTTCCTTTGAAAAACCCTAGATCCATATGTATTTGCTAGAAAGTCCTTGGAATCTTCTAGATTTGTAGTGAGTTCTAGAGAAAGCCCTTATCTTGTAAATGTTAAGGACTTGTGTAACAATTAATATTTACTCACAATCCCCTAAGAGACTAGTATATAAAGGGGGTCATTTATCTGTAATTCACCAAGCAAACAATTCAAGTTATCTCTAATATAAAGCTACCTTTGAAAATTCTCTTGTGTTCTTTCTACCATTCTCTTAGCAATCTTGAGTGTAGTAAGGCTGACTTGGCATAGCAAGAACGTGAGCAAGTTGTGCAAGATCATGAGCGAGTTGTCAAGTGTCGTACGTGTACTTAGCTAACGACGAAGGACGTGACATCTATCCCTATATAAAATTGGTATATTAAGGTATACATACAAGGATTAAGTTATACATAGTTAAAATTATAAACCAAATATTGGATAAACCTAAACCAAATTATATACCAGGATTATTTTTCTTATACATCATAACAAACGATCATGAAATCTAATATTTAATTTTATCCATTTAAACTGTGTTATGGCTAAATAGCCTTCAACACAATATAAGAACCTCATCTTTGATTCTAATCAGTATTACTCTTCTCACGTAAAGAAAAAATTCAGTAATTGGTTTAGAATTTGGTTTTCAATTGTAGTCATGTCTCTCTTCTCGATATCTTGTTTCTTATTCTTACATGCAGTGTTACTTAACGCCATAGTTTTGTTGCATAAAGCAATGAAGCGATTTGAAGAGAGGGGTTATCACATTTCATAGGTATTCTTTGAAATTTCAATTTTAAGGAATTGGATTAATATTGAGAATATTATATTTTGGATGTTATTATTTATTTTCATTTAAATTTGATTGTTATAGTACTAATTATATATTTGGTATCTTTTAAATTTTCTATAATTGTGCGCTTTAGCACTTCACTTCTTGCTTTTCGCTTGATGCATGCACTAAGGATCTTGTCACTTTTTTGTACTTTTAAGGTCATTATTCCAATAAAAGTTCAAATAATTCTTGTTATTTTCTTCCTTTACTTTTTTGTATAAGGATAGTTTGTGTTACTTGGATCATCGTCGGCAGGGGCGGACCTAGAACAATAGAATACGAGTTTTCGGGAATCCAGTAATTTTTTCATATACCTTGTATTTATATTAAGAAATTCATTAAATATTTGTAAATATATAATTGTGAACCCAATTATAATTGCATATTAATCTGAAATTATGGTAGGAACCTATAAGGCTCAAATCTTGGATCCGCCTATGAGTCGGAAAGTAAACATGTGAATATTCTTGGTGTCGACCCAACCAATATTCTAACAATTTTTTTTCAAATGTATCAGCACACTCAAAACCCTTGAAAGGTACCAAAAATGCAGCTATGGAACATTAGAAGTCAAACAATCTGGCAGAGATTCTAATGAGGTAAATTAAATCCAGAAATCTTGCTATACTAGACTTTCTTAGAATTTGTTGCTCTTTTGAACGGAAATATACAGTTGAACTCTTTATAAATTTGCTATCAAATTCATCTTCCATTTACAGGAAAAGTTCTATAGGGAGTACTTAAAGCTTAAGGCCAAATATGAGTCCCTGCAGCGATATCAAAGGTAACTAGCCTTTCCTTAATTCTACTTTTAAGTTTTTTTAAGCTTTTTTCAGTGTTTGGAACTACTTAAAACAAGCCAAAAATAATAAGTTGAGCAATCCCAACTTATTATCTTTTCGCTTGAAAGCTATTTCTGCTGAAAATTCACTTTTTTTAAGCCAACCTAGACGGGCTCTAAAAATGGAAGTGATTGTAGCTTTGATCATCACTAAAAGCATCTACCTACTTATAGCATGTTTGGCCAAGCTCGAGAAATAACTTATTTTAAGAAGTGCTTTTGAAAAAAGTACTTTGGGAGAGAAGCAGTCTATGTTTGGCTAATCACTCTAAAAACTACTTTTGAGCAATAATTTGTGTTTGTACATGCTTTTCAGAAAGTGTGTTAAGTATCAAATTACGAATAAAGACATGAATAGATTTACTTAATAGTTAATATTATAAGTAAATAAATAATCTTAAAAATTTGTTATTACAGGCAATAATTAAATCTTTTCATTTTATTTAAGTAAAATATGCAAATAAAATTTAAAAATATTTAATTCTTTTAATATAAGTTAAATATATTAAAAATCATTCAACAAATATAAAAACATTCACCCTAAAGTCACTAGTATATTTAGAAAGTTATCCTAAAAATAATAAGAAAATATTTATAAATTAATATCCTAATTAATAGATTTAACAGTTATTTTGGTATGTACTATATTTTGTTAAGGGTATTTTTGGTAAGAAGAAAACTCAGACTGCTTCTACTTCTGATTTTGCGAAGAAACTACTTTTTTCTCCAAAAAAGTCTGGCCAAACACCTCAAGTTAGGGAAAAAGGGTGCTTTTAAGAAAAAAAATATTTTTGGCCTCTTGAGAAGCTTGGCAAAACAGGCTATTAGTCGTAAAAATTGCGCGGGGCACCCTATTTGGTCCCCCCATTTAACCTATACCCGTTTTCTAAAAACATTTAACTTGTACCCACTTTTTAAATAATTTCAGCTCCCCTTTCCCTCGCAGATCTGAAGTTCACCAGTTATAAAGACAAAAACTTCAGCGTACGAGACTAAAGTTCCCCAGTTACAAAGACAAAACTTCAGCTCTAGAGCTGAAGTTTTCCAGTTACAGAGTTGAAGTTTTGTCTTTGTAAACTGGGGGAACTTCAGCTCCGTATGCTGAAGTTGTTGTCTTTATAACTTGGGAACTTCAGCCCACGGGGCTGAAGTTCCTCATTTACAAAAGACAGAACTTCAGCTCTAGAGCTGAAGTTCCGCAGTGTAACTAGGGGAACTTCAACCCGTATGTTGAAGTTTTTGTCTTTATAACTGGGGAGCTTCAACCGCGTATGCTGAAGTTCCCCATTTACAAAGACAAAAACTTCAGCTCTAGTGTAATTGGGGGAACTTCAACCCCGTATGCTGAAGTTCCCAATTTACAAAGACAATCCCATTTACTAGAGCTGAAGTTTTGCGTGATTGCCCTTGCTATTTCATCCCCGCATGCTTAAGTTATGCACAAAAGCGGGTACGGATGTAATTTTTTTTACAAAGCGGATATAAGTTAAAACGTGACACAAAAAGTGAGTACGAATGCAAAAGCCCCGTTAGTGGCCACAAAAAGGCCGATATCTTGTAGCAGGTGTGGCCTTTTCTGAAGACTCTTTACATTCTGTCCCTGTTAATTGAGCGGGTTTAATTTTTGGGGGACATAATTGAAATAGTGGTTTCAGAAAAGGCGAATTGTGCAAAGCAAATGCTCCCTTTAATCATGTAACTGATTAGGTAGTCTCTTATATATAGTGGACTAGATTCTCTAGTTCTGCTAACATATTTTGTTTGGCAGACACCTTCTTGGGGATGAACTGGGCCCTCTAAACATAGATGAGCTTGAGCACCTGGAACTTCAGCTAGATACTTCCCTCAAACATATAAAATCCACCAGGGTAAGCCACTGCGTTATGCACACATAAACGACCACTTTTACAATATAGTTATTTTTGTCCAGAATCCGTGCCATATTTATTTAAGTACCCATCTCTTTTGGTTGTTTTCCAGACACAGTTGATGCTTGACCAGCTTTCTGATCTTCAAACTAAGGTAACCTACAGTTTTGGTTCCTACTATATATTCTTGGATACATTTCACATATTCTTCCTCTATTTACAGGAGAAGTTGTGGATTGAAGCAAACAAGGGTCTTGAAAGAAAGGTATTCTTGCTCATAATAAGCGATATCTTTAACCTCAAAATTAAGATATACAATCTCTACTACAATACGCTTAAGTAATGTAAAGGAATTTAAGAATTGTTCTTGCATATTTTTTCCTTATACGCCAACAACAATAACATACCCAGTATATTAATTTTTACAAGTGCGGTTTGGGGAGGTAGTATGTATGCAGTCCTTACTCCTACCTAGGGGTGTTTATAAAAACCCCAAAAACCGAACCAAACCGATACATTTTAGGTTTGGCTTGGTTTTGGTTTCAATCAAAAAATAACCGAAAAAAATCGAACCAAACAAACTATAAAAGTAGCTATTTAAATTTATTATTACACCTATATATGTATATTTTTTATATAAAGTTTCTAAAATTTTATGGTATATATTAGTCATTTATATTTTTAGTCTAGTTCTTTGCCTTTACATTTTAGTTTGATTGATAATTTTCTTTCGCTAAGTATAAAAAAAATTATTTCATGCTAAAAATTATCGATTTTTAATTGAATACTTAAATTATTCATCACTATTTTATTCAATTATCATCAATATATCTTAGTAAATGATAAATTTCTCAAATAACAACTGATTTGATAGTGTTATATTGAAAATGTAGTCGCCGGAATATACGTTTGGTAGTGTATGTCCCATATTTAAGAAAAAAATCGATAAATAATCGAAAAACACGAAAAACCGATAAAAACCGGATTGATAAAAAACCGGCTTAATTGGTCTGGATTGGTTTCAATACTTGAAAAACCGACTTACTTGATTTGGTTTCTTTTTGGGAAAACCCGACCCAAACCGAACTATGAACACCCTACCCCTACCTTGTGAAGGTAGAGAGGTTATTTCCGAAAGACCCTCAGCTCTAACTTTTTCTTATACGCCACAAATATAAATTATATTCATTTTCTGAATACTTAATTAGTTATATGTCAGATTTAATTTCATATCTTATGGATGAATCCTACAAACCATGCTGCAATGATTAAACATTTATATACAGCTGGAAGAAATTTATGCTGAGAACAACCTTCAACAATCCTGGGGAGGTGGTGAGCAAAGTGGCGCTTACAGCCAGCAGCATCCTCAAACTCAGGGTTTTTTCCAACCTCTAGAATGCAACTCTACCTTACAAATAGGGTAAGGTTCTAATTTGATTGCTTATTACTCCTAATTGTACTCCCTCTCTTTCATTTTACACAAAAGTGTTTAACTGGATACTGGTTTTAATAAAGAAATATTTTTGGAACTCGTGGTATTAATTTCAGCATTTCTATAACTATAAAACTTTGTCATTAAGGATGTGAAATGAGAAGCTTAAAGTAAATTAATTTTAAATATAAAATTGAGCTGTTGTTTTCTGGCTAAAAAAGAAAGAGTGTAACATCCCAGACTTTAGATAGAGTTCCACATCGACAAAACACAAGAGAGATGCTGGGTATATAAGTTAGCAAACCTTAAACCTTATTGACGCGTTTTAAACCCGTGAGAGCCTAGGCCTATAGCGGACAATATCAGTAGCGGGCTGGGCTGTTACAGATGGTATCAGAGCCACTCTTGTGTAAGTCATGCCGATGGTGGGTCAGAGTTCAACTGAGTTTAGAAAAATCCCGGTTAGGCGGGGCAAACCTCAGTGCTGATGCTGAGTCCATAAGAGGGGGTGTACGTAACACCCCAGACTTTAGATAGAGTTCCACATCGACAAAACACAAGAGAGATGCTGGGTATATAAATTAACAAGCCTTACGTTTTAAACCCGTACGAGCCTAAGCCTATAGCGGATGATATCAATAGCGGACTGGGCTGTTAAAGAGTCACATAAAATGGAACAGAGGAAGTAGCACTTTCAACTATATGTTGGGATGGATGTATATGGGAAATAGATATGCAGAGCACATTCACTATCTTCCACTCAAATTATTTTGTTGAGAAAAGATGGACAAAATAATGCGTAAATATTAACTTAAAATTCTAGATCCACCTATATCGTATATTCCCGACCCCGAATGGGGATAGACTAAGGCTTACTTTCCATTGATGATAGGTATGATCCAGCAAGTTCAAGCCAAATAACAGGTGTAACCAGTGGCCAGAACATCAATGGCATAGTACCAGGTTGGATGCTGTGAATGTCTCTTAAAAGCAATCTTCATGTTATATCATAAGCAAATAAATGCAGCTATCTGAGAACTGTAACCTCCTTTGTTTTAGTTTCTGTTTAAGGTTGGATATCCTTATACAGTTGCTTTGAGATGTTTGTAGAACAATTCTATGACACATTTAAAACATTTTGCTACAATTTTTATACTGTGACAATTATAAAGCTTCAACTTTAAGATCGATAGTATCATTTTTTTTTTGTTAATTCATAAGAGATAGGTAAATAAAATCAGTGTTCTTTGTGTTCATCAACTTCGAATACTGATAGTTTAAGGAAGAAACATGTATGGAGCATTTGTATATATATGCTAGGCACAAAATGTGCTTTATCCACTTAAAATAAAAAAGTTGGATGTTGGCAGGTAAATAATTGGAAGTAGAATTAAAAAGATAACCAGTTTCCATTCAAAAGCACATTTAACTTGGTCAATAGGACTATAAGACTAGTACTGTATTACTGGGCCTCACTCCAGTAGTCACATCTACAGAGAGGACTGTAGATTCAAGAGCTTTTGACATAAGTGGCCACTCGGCCGAAACATATATCAGTTGATGGCCCATAGTTTTACATTACAATTTATAGCCAAAAACAAATAACATATGCTAACCAACAAATAGTTTTCCTGCTCATAATACATTGAACAAATATTCATCCAAATTCACATTCTCCATTGCAGATACTTTCCAACTCAATTCAATGAATTTGCTACACAGGCTTTACAATTTAACAGGTTATAGTAAATTATGTACGACTATTGCTAAAAATATTATTCCGAACAACAAAACTAATTTTTTTGTAACCAACTATAGTAATGTTTACCTCGAAAATGGTTTTAACAATTATACTTGATTTCTGGTTCTAAAAATATGTAATTTATTTCAGTACTAGCAAATAATCAAGAAATAATAAGCATAAGTAAGGAGAAATGATAACCAAGCCAACATTGTCAAAGGGCTTGGGGCCTCGAGTTCGACAGTCTTGAAGGTCTCGAGGTCGGTCGATGGTAATGGATTGAGAATAATAAATGAAGAACAATAAATGAAGGATAATAAAGTTGAAGAATAAACTCGAGCACAACAAATGAGAAAAGTAGAGTAGAATGTTCTATAGCAGTGAATTGATGATCCCTACAAAATGATTGGGGTCCCCTTTATATAGGAGGGGAAAACCCTAATATGGTACATTTCTAATTATGATAAAGAATACTATTGGTACAGTTGTATAACAGTTTAGTACGGAGTTGTACTATTTCTTACAAATCCTATCAGTCTCAACCACGTATCCTTGAGAATTTTTCGCTTTTCTTGACTGCCTCGAGGTAGGTTGTGACGGGTCCTCGATGTGCCTTCTCGAAGTGTATCTTCGGAAGTCCATTCGAACTTTACTTTGAACCCTTCGAGCTCGGGCTCGGTGCAACAGAGACCTCGAAATCGGACTCCACTGATGTCAGCCGTATACAGATAGTCCCTGCGTTTCTTAGAATAAAATGATAAGAAATGATTTGAATTCTTGACCCTTCAAATTCTTGACCCTTAGATATCCTCATCATGACGTCAGTCACGTGAGGTCAGCGGTTGGTGTGTCTGAAAGGCTGTGCAGAGATCATGTCTGCGCATTTCTCGAAAAACCCACCAATCGATAACAACTATGAGCCGCCCTTTTAACTTCTCCAATACGCTTAGATGACCGCTATAAATACCCCAATCCTTCACTCCTCAAACTTTTACTTTCCACAACGCCTTCAAACCTTTACTAATTTTTCTCTGCATTCGTTCTTCATTTGCGCTCATCTCTTAACATGTTCTTCTTCATATTCTGAAATTTCACAAAAACATGGCAAAAACTTCTAAAACAGTTTCCCAAAAAGAGAAATCTCCTTCATCATCACGCTCGTCTTAGAGCAAAACGGTAGTACCTCCTCGTGTCGAGGAGTGTACCCCCGGGCCTTGTGAAACATCTTCTGGTTTCAAGGTCGAAAAACCTTCCTCGGTTGCAGGACGATGTGAACCCATGTCTCAATATATTAGTCTGATAACCGAAACTGGAAAGGTGAAGGTTGATTGTCGTTGGGGGGATGCGGTACAAGTGGAGATCCCTTCACCTGAAAGGACATAACCACTCACAAAGCTGGTTTTTTAGCGTATACACATATCCATTCACCTTAGGTCCCGTAGAGCCCTCCTTGCCACCGATAGATCCAATGATCCTCGATTTTTGTAGACAATATTAAATGGCGCTTGACCAAAATCTATCCTTCCTTCTGGCGAATCATTTACCTGATTAGGTATTTTTCGAACATGGTTGAGGGTATGCCTTTCACCCTCGACCATCTGATTAGACTGTACAACCCTCATTTTTATCGAGGTGACCTGATTAAACTACAACATCGGTCTTCGAAGTCTTTCTTCGCTAGCATCGACGAAGATAAGGATAGAGGGTGGATGAGCCGCTTCGTTCAAGTCAGAACATCGACTTGATTCCTGCTGAGAAGATGCCATTCCCCGAGGAATGGAATATGAACCGTAAGTTCCCACTAATTGAACATGTTTCGTTAATCAAATATTTTTTCTTCCTTTTGAACTAACTCCTTTCCGATGATGTAGCCATCGAGTGGTACCCCAGTGCGGTCAAGGACCTCCCGGGCTGGGTTCAACAACTAGATTCCACTTCCATATATGCTGAGCGCGTCTGACGCGACTTGGCTAGAGGCTGATGGGAGGCCAAAAACCATGGTGAGTTTTTATTACTGTCGTTTTTGAATTTCTTAGTGAAAATATCTCTTGGTAGCACACTTAACCTTTTGTGCTTATGTAGGCCTCAGAGAAGCTGTTTCAATGAGGCTTCCTCCACCTGGCGATGTAGATACTCCGAAACCCGCCAAGGATTAGAAGAGAAAGAGGGAGACGCCGGCGGAGTCCTCGAAACCAAAAAAGGCAAAAGCTCAAAAGACTAAGGCCGACAAAGTTGACTTGTCTCCCGAAGATGCAGCGAGTCTTCGTGCTGAGTCCAAGAAGGAGATGAGAATGAGGGTTAAGGCGATGCCTTCCTGTTAGTAACTCAAAGAGGAAGCGGCGCCGGTGCTTCAAAGGTCACTGCATCGCAGGCTGCCGAGGTGGTTCGATCTCGAGCTTAGAGGATTTCTGAAGCGAGCTCGGGCCCAGTCCCCGAATCGGCTGATGACCAGAATGCACCTTGTGCCAAAAATTACCCGGTTGAATATCCCGAAAGAACCAACACTGAAGCTCCTAGAAGGAAAGAAAATGCCCCGATCGATCCACTCAGGGTGGTCGACGTGGGTGACTCTCCCTAAGGCCTGTCCTTTTCCGAAGGACAGATACGAGATGCCCAGGACATGAAGACTCCTGAAGCGGGGGCATCCCACAGGGAGAATGATATCTTCGAGAAATGCTTTACCGGGATAGAAGAGGGCCCCGTCCTCGTCGCCTCGTTTATATTCAAAGAGCCTGATAAGCTTCGAAAGCAGGTATACTTTGTCTTTTAATCAACTATGTTTGATGTTTAATTTGTGCCTTTCTAACTTCCTTTCTTCGTGACCAGGCCATGATGCTCTATGACCAGGCTTTCTCTAAGTCTTTGGAAGAGCTTGACCGATGTGAAGACGAGCTTAAGAAGCTTATGTTGGAACACGATGATCTCAAGGCCCTTTATGTCAGAAAAGAGGGGGAACTTAAGGACCTTAGAGCCCGTTCGAGGAGGCATCTCGAGAGCGGGCCGATTTTATCGAGCAGGTAACATAGTCTTTTCAGGATTGTTTTGCACTTATTTATTTCAATGTTCTAATGTCTCAATTCAATTCTTGCAGCTCGAGCAGAAGGATGACCTGGCGGGGCATCACCGGGAGGAGCTTAGGGTCAAAAATGTTGAGATCCTTGGGTTGAAGCAGCGCATGGATGATATGGCCTCCGATAAGGATAATCTCCGAGAGAAGCTGGCCTCGGCTGAGAACCAACTTTAGGGTGCAAAGGAAGAAAGCCGTAAATATAAGGAGCTTTATGCTGAATCGGCCGCTGAGTTATCCAGAGTCAAGTCTGAAGCTGGTGCACTCATGTCTTCGTATTGGAATGACGCTGCTGGTGCAAATGCCCGGGCTAAGAAGGTATCTGGTGAAGCCGAGCTCAAGCTAACTCGTGCCCTCGACCATGCTTGATTGGAGTCTTGAAGTCAGGCTCTCGAGGAGGTGCATGCCAAAGGTTTTGATCTTTCTCCCGAGATCGAGAAAGTGATGGCCTTAGAAGAAAAATTGGCTATGATGTTCATTTCCGATGAGGATTCTACTAGTGGCTCGGAGAGTGGTGAAGACAAAGATGAATTCCCCGAGAGGGAAGAGGCCACCAAATATCAGGCTGCCGAAGGCCAGGCCATCGAAGATGCAGCTCCAGAGGAAACTAACTCCAGTCAGGTGACCCCGACAGTAGACTAGGCTTCTTTTATTTTCCTTCTTTTTGTGTAAGGGCTCCGTGTGGGAGCTTTGTAAATATGCTTTTGTGAACACTATCTGAATATAAAGAATCTCTTCGTTTTATCTTTGTATAAATTTCCATCTTGTCTTTGCCTTTGATATTTGATGTTGCTGACGATCAGTTCAATGTACTAGACTTAGAATATAAAACCCTTAGGTTTCGTGTTTGATCAATGGTCCGTAATAAGTGACCATTTAGGGTCCGATATTCTAGCTAAGCTTTAGCTCGGGACGTTCGAGTTCGAACTAGGTGACGTCCCGAGCATGGAGTGCTTCGGTCTTTAAGTTCTTTAGGTATCGACCCTTAGGCTTTTTTACCATATCGGGCCTTAGGCTATTTTAGGTTGGCCCTTAGGCTCTTTTTAACTTGGCCCTAGGCTCTTAGTAGATTGTCCCTTAGGCTTTTACATATCGACCCTTAGGATCTTATTAGATTGGACCTTAGGCTCTTATATATCGGCCATTAGGCCCTTATTAGATTGGGTCAATTTGACCTCTGAAATGGCTACAATTTCCCCCCTTTCTGGATAAAGACTTTTACAATATTTGTTATGCATTGGCATGTTTTTATATTTGTCTGACTTTTCGATGGTTCGATTGATAGTAAACTCTATTATAAGTTGATGTGTGACGATAATTGAGTACCTCATGAGGTTCTCTCGAAGGCTGATTTTCTCGAAGTCTTTACATTGTTTGGAGCTGATATTATCGAAGCCCTTTTGCTTATGCCGAGGGTAGCCTGATTTAACCGATTTTTTCGAAGTATTTGAAGGCCTTTAGTTTTATGACGGAAATCGGACGTCTCCGAGCCACATTATTTCGGCCGTAGCCTTTTATCTGACCGTAGTCTTTATATTTGGCCGTAGCCTTTAGTCCCTGGGTGAGATGGACTCGGCCGTAATATCGAGGGTACGCCTTTTTAAGGGTCTTCCAAGTTCGAATATATAGCCTTGGCCTTAATATCGGGGGAGGGGGGATGCCTTTTTTTAAGGTCTTATAAGTTTGGATATGCCTTATTGAGGTCTTATAAATTTTGAGTTTGATTTTTGCCTCATTGAGGTCTTATGAGTTCGAGTTTTTGATGGCTCGATATGTTGACCGTTGGAGATAGTCCCCGAGTATTCATGTGTATTTGGCCCTCGAGCCATTGAATGAAAATAGTGGACTTGTTTGAGGCACAAAGTGTTTTGATATAATAAGAATGTTTCTTCAAATGATCGATACATGCATATATTTTCTGCCATGGGGATCGATTATTCTATATGGACACGGTTCATTTGACCGTTTGGCCCATTACAACATTCTCCTATCGAGGTCCTCTTCGACATAACTTGCTTTCTTCGAGAAAGTAACCTCCGAGGGTGATGCCCCCCAGTATTCGAGGTTGACGGAAAAGAAGCCTTGGAAACTTGTTGAGTTTTCCTTAGGTAGCATATAGGCGTTGCAACGTTAAAAACCTTTCTGGTAAAACCCATTTGGGATAAAACCTGATCTAAGGGGAAAAAAGTGCAACGCATGCTTTAAAACCCAAGGTCTTCGAGTTGAAGGGTGCTTCGATATCTCCAATCGAACACCTGTGAGGAGTTAGTATGAAATATAAATAAAAGGAGAAGGTTATACCTTAGAAATAATATCGTTTGAGCAGTGATATATTCCAATTGTTTGGTAGTTGCTCGCCTTCCATAGTGCTAAGATAGTAGGATCTTTTGCCTACTACCCCGAGGACACGGTACGGTCCTTCCCAACTAGGGCCTAATTTCCCTTCATTTGGGTTTCGAGTGTTGAGGGTGACTTTACTCAGAACCAAGTCCCCGACTCTGAAGTATCGAAGGATTGCTCTTCTGTTACAGTACCTTTCGATCCTTTGTTTTTGAGCGGCCATTCGAACCAGTGCAGCCTCGCGCTTTTCATCTAATAGCTCGAGGGAGGTGTTCATGGCCTCGTTGTTTGAGTCCTCGATGGCATGCTAAAATCTGACGCTCGGTTGCCCGACCTTGACTGGTATCAAATGCCTCGGACCCGTATACCAATGAGAATGGGGTCTCCCCTATGCTTGATTTCGAAGTTGTTCTGTCACAACCCCAAATCCTAACCGGCCGTTATGACGCCTATCGTGAAACTAGGCTAGCTGACCACCCGCATGTTTGCAATTTCTTTTGAAAATCCCGTTCAAGTTTCACGCATTTCATAAAAATATACAGAAAATTTCTTAATACAATAGGCCAATATGATACAATACTGCCATCCCTAAAATCCGGAGCCAACATGTCATGAGCATCTAGAGAAATAAGCCAAAATAAATTATTATAATACAAAACCTTTGAATCAAAGCTAAATACAACAAGAAGGGAAAACAGAAATGCTGCGAACGATGAACAACTACCTCAATATCCCACAAATCTGGCTCCACTGCGGAATAAAGTCTAATGCTCGATATCTGCTCCTGAATCTGCACACAGCTTTACTTTCCAATAGTATAACATAGATATATGAAATCATCATGTCTTAAAATCAACTTCAGAAAAAGTCCTTTAATGAATGCACATTTTTAATAACTTTAAAACAAAGGATTTGGTATGAAAATGAATGTAGTAAAATCATAAGTAGCCCTTCGGGCAAAAACATGTATCATAATCAGCCCCTCGGGCATGCCTCACAATCACTCAGCACCTCACAACCACTCAGCATCTCACAGTAACTCATGCCTCCCAATCACTCGTCACTCGGCACTCGGTGCACTCACTAAGGGTGTGTACATACTCCGGAGGGGCTCCTTCAGCCCAAGCGCTCACTAGGGGTGTGTACATACTCCGGAGGGGCTCCTTCAGCCCAAGCGCTAATATCACTCAGCACCTCACCATCACTCTTGGCCCTCGGCCACACTCGGTAGAACCACTCAAAGGCCCCTCGGGCGAATAAGTAAAACAGGGTATTCGACCCAAAACATCATTTTAATGCTCATGTAGTGTAAATCAGGCTGAGTTTTGAAAAAAAATATGCACAATGATGCTGAGTGAAATCGTCAACAAATAGTGAGGAAAACAATAGTAAAAAGCCCCCAAGGGGTCTAAACAGATCGGCACGAGGCCCCAAACACGGCGTATAGCCCAAATATTTCACAAATCTTTAGAACATAATTTAACATAAGGTTTTTAGTAAAAAATATGCAACTCATTAGTTGCCGCGGAGAGGACCTAGTCCAGTCCAAAAATCAGTATGCGCCATATACTCGTCATCCGACATGTGCGCCATACCAAAATCAGTGAGAAAATATTTAGTCCGGGGTTCCATACCCTCAGGACAAGATTTATAACCATTACTTACCTCTACCGGGCCGCGACACTAGTCCGCAATGCTCTTGCCCCTTAAATTGGCTCCCGATTGCTTCGAATCTAGCCAAAACCAGTTTAACATCATCAATATATAACCAAGGAACACAACCCAATCGAAAACTATCAAATTACGCAAAAATCTCGAAATTCGGCCAAACCCGAACCCTAGGACCACGCCTCGGAATTCGATAATTTTTACATCACTAGAAACCTCGTCCTCGTACGATTCTACTCATACCAAAATCATCAAAATTGGATCACAATTGCCTACCCAAAACCTCAAAAGAATTTCCAATTCTCCACCCCCTTCTTCCCAACCTTTTCCTACTCAAATCATTAAATTTTCAAGCCTAATCCAAACAAAATAGCATAGGAACGATGTTAGCAACCAAAGAACTTATCTTTGCTGAAGAATCTTGAGTTTCCCTCTCCAAATCGCTTTCAAAGGACTCCTCCCGCATGCAAAATGGTGAAAAATAAGAGAATTTTCCCGAAGGCCTATACTGTTCTGCCAGTCATTTCCGCTCCTGCGGACCATTAGCTGCACCTGTGGACCCGCACCTGCGGTCCCATATGCGCACCTGCGACATCTCACTTCACGGGCCAATCCCGCGCCCTCGGCCATTTCTCCGCACCTGCGGCTTCACAGGTGCAATGCTCCTTCCGCACCTGCGATCTCCCCTGGCGTCTCCCAATTCCGCACCTACCATACTCCTTCCGCACCTTCGACATCGCAGGTGCGACAAATTGCTCGAACCTGCGGAGCCCAGTCCGCTCCTGCGGAATCGCACCTGCGAAAAGGGGGCATGCCTCACAATCACTCAGCACCTCATAGTCACCCATGCCTCCCAATCACTCGTCACTCGGCACTCGGTGCGCTCACTGGGGGTGTGTACAGACTCCGGAGGGGCTCATTCATCCCAAACGCTAATATCACTCAACACCTCACCATCACTCTTGGCCCTCAACCACACTCGGTAGAACCACTCAAAGGCCCCTCGGGAGAATCAGTAAAACAGGGTACTCGACCCAAAACATCATTTTAATGCTCATGTAGTGTAAATCAGGTTGAGTTTCAAAAAACAGTATGCAAAATGATGCTGAGTGAAATCGTCAACAAATAGTCAGGAAAACAACAGTAAAAAGCCCCCAAGGGGTCTAAATAGATCAGCACGAGGCCCCAAACACGGCGTATAGCCCAAATATTTCACAAATCTTTAGAACATAATTTAACATAAGGTTTTGAGTAAAAAACATGCAACTCATTAGTTGCCGCGGAGAAGACCTAGTCCAGTCCAAAAATCAGTACGCGCCACATACTCGTCATTCGACATGTGCGCCATTCCAAAATCAGTGAGAAAATATTTAGTCCGGGGTTTCATACCCTCAGGATAAGATTTATAACCATTACTTACCTCTACCGGGCGACGATACTAGTCTGCAATGCTCTTGAACCTCAAATTGGCTCCCGATTGCTCCGAATCTAGCCAAAACCAGTTTAACATCATCAATATATAACCAAGGAACACAAAACAATCAAAAATTATCAAATTACGCAAAAAATCTCAAAATTTGGCCAAACCCGAGCCCCGGGCCCATGCCTCGGAATCCGATAATTTTTACATCACTAGAAACCTCGTCCTCCCACGATTCTACTCATACTAAAATCATCAAAATTGGATCACAATTGCCTACCCAAAACCTCAAAAGAATTTTCAATTCTCCACCCCCTTCTTCCCAATCTTTTCCTACTCAAATCCTTAAATTTTCAAGTCTAATCCGAACAAAATAGCATAGGAACGATGTAAGCAACCAAACAACTTACCTTTGCTGAAGAATCTTAAGTTTCCCTCTCCAAATCGCTTCAAAGGACTCCTCCCGCATGCAAAATGGTGAAAAATAAGAGAATTTTCGCGGAGGCCTTTATTTACTGTTCTGCCAGTCATTTCCGCTCATGCGGACCATTAGCCGCACCTGCGGTCCCAGGTGCGCACCTGTGACATCTCACTTAACGGGCCAATCCCGATTCCGCACCTGCGATACTCCTTCCGCACCTGCGTCATCGCAGGTGCGACAAATTCCTCGCACCTGTGGACCACTCTCCACTCAGCCAAATCTCGCACCTGCGGAGCCCATTCCGCTCCTGCGGCTCCCTTTCCGCAGGTGCAAAAACACCAGCAACAACAACCTGCAGATTTACCAAAGTCACTCCAAACTTTCCGTTAACCACCCAAAACCAATCCCGAGCCCCTCGGGGCCCCAACCAAACATGACAACACACCCCGTAGCATTATTCCAACTTAGCCGAGACTTCTAAACACCAAAAACAACACAAAAACACCAAAATTACATCAAATTAAAGCCTATGAACTTTGAAACTTCCAAATTTCGCCAACTACGCCGAAACCAACCAAAACACCTCCGATTGACCTGAAATTTTGCAGACATATCCAAAATGACATTACGAACCTGTTCCAACTTCCAGAATTCCATTCCGACCTCGATAGCCTATTTTCCACTGCCGACCGGAAATCACCAAAAAACTAACTTTCGCCAATTCCAGCCTAATTCTACACCAGACATCACAAAAATATTCTGAACACACTCCTAAGTCCCAAATCACCTAACGAAGTTATACGATCCATAAAATCCGCATTACGATGTCGTTCCCCAATAAGTCAACTCTCAGTTGACTTTCTCCATTATAATGCTATCTTTTAAGGACTAAGTTACTGAATTCTCATTTAACCATTCCGATTTCAAGCCTATCGAATCTAACACATCAATATAGAATAACCCACTTATTACAAGTCAATAAAAATGATTATAATGCATGTTTTACGTAACGACAGACCGGGTCGTTACATTCTCCCCCTCTTAAACAAACGTTCATCCTCGAACGGGTCTAGAAACATACCTGGAGTCTCAAACAAGTGAGGATATTTGCTCTGCGTCTCCCGCTCGGTCTCCCAAGTAGCCTCCTCCACTGGCTGACCTCTCCACTGCACCTTTACTGAAGCTATCTCCTTTGACCTCAACTTTCTGACCTCGCGAGCCAAAATAGCCATTGGCTCTACCTCATAAGACATATCATCCTCGAGCTGAACTGTGCCGAAGTCTAACACATGAGAGGGGTCACCAACATATTTTTTGAGCATCGACACATGGAATACCGGATGAAAACTCGATAGACTGGGTGGCAAGGCAAGTCTATAAGCCACCTCTTCAACCTTCTGAAGCACCTCGAAGGCGCCAATAAACCGCAGACTTAGCTTTCCTCTCTTTCCGAACCTCATAACACCCTTCATGGGTGATACCTTCAGCAATACCTTATCCCCTTCCATAAAAGACACATCCTGAACCTCCCGGTCCGCATAACTCTTCTGCCTAGACTGCACCGTGCGAAGTCGCTCCTGAATCAACTTCACCTTCTCCAACGCATCTTGAATCAAATCAGTGCCCAATAACTTAGCCTCACCAGGCTCAAACCAACCAACCGGCGATCTACACCTCCTACCATATAAAGCCTCATACGGGGCCATCTGAATACTGGACTGATAGCTGTTGTTATATGAAAACTCCGCTAGTGGCAGGAACTGATCCCATGAACCACCAAAATCAATCACACAAGCCCGTAACATGTCCTCCAGAATTTGAATAGCCCTTTCCAACTGCCCGTCGGTCTGAGGATGAAATGAAGTGCTCAACTCAACCTCAGTTCCCATACCTCTCTGTACAGCCCTCCAAAATTGAGATGTGAACTAAGTACCCCTGTCAGAAATAATAGAAACCAGAACTCCATGCAATCGGACAATCTCCTTAATGTAAATCTCAGCTAACCTCTCTGAAGAATAAGTAGTACCAACAGGAATGAAGTGTGCGGGCTTAGTCAGCCGGTCCACAATAGCCCATATAACATCAAACCTCCTCGAAGTCCGTACGAGTCCAACTACGAAGTTCATGGTGATTCGCTCCCACTTCCACTCCGGAATATCAAATCTCTGAAGAAATCTACCTGGTCTCTAGTGCTCGTACTTGACCTGCTGACAGTTGAGACACCGAGCCACAAACTCCACAATATCCTTCTTCATTCTCCTCTACCAATAATGTTGCCTCAAATCCTGATACATCTTCGCGGCACCCGGATGGATGGAATACCGCGAACTATGAGCCTCTTCTAGAATCAAATCTCGAAGCCCATCTACATTGGGCACGCAAATCCGGCCCTGCATCCTCATGACCCAATCATCACCAATAACCACATCCCTGGCATCACCGAGACGAACCCTGTCCTGAAGAACAAGCAAATGTGGATCATCACACTAGCGTGCTCTAATCTGATCGTAAAGACAAGACCTGGAGGCTACACAAGCCAAAACCCGCGGTGGATCTGATAGATCCAATCTCACCAACTGACCTGCAAAGGCCTGAACATCAAGGGCTAATGGTCGCTCTGCTACTGGAAGGTAGGCTAGACTCCCCAAACTCTCTGCTCTGCGACTCAAGGCATAGGCCACTACATTGGCCTTCCCTGGATGATATAAGATAGTGAGGTCATAATCCTTGAGGATCTCCAACCATCTACTCTGGCGCAAATTCAATTCCTTCTACCTCAGCAGATACTGCAAACTGTGATGATCAGTGAAAATCTCACACTGTACTCCATACAAATAACGCTGCCAAATCTTCAAGGCATGAACAATGGCAACTAACTCAAGATCGTGCACCGGATAATTCTTCTAGTGCACCTTCAACTGCCTAGATGCTTAGGCAATCACCCTACCGTCCTGCATCAATACCTCTCCCAAGCCAACTCTAGAAGCATCACAATAAACTGTGTAAGAACCCGAACAAGCAGGCAAAACTAATACTGGAACTATAGTCAATGCTGACTTGAGATTCTGAAAGCTCTCCTCACACTCATCAGACCATCTGAATAGAGCACCCTTCTGGGTCAATCTGGTCAAACGCGAAGCAATTGAAGAGAATCCCTCCACAAAGCGACGGTAATAACCTGCCAAACTAAGGAAACTCCTAATCTCTATAGCTGAGGACGGTCTGGGCCAACTCTGCACTGCCTCAATCTTCTTTGGATCAACCTGAATCCCCTCACTAGACACCATGCGCCCCAAGAAAGCTACCAAACCAAGCCAACACTCACACTTGGAGAATTTCCCATAAAGCTTCTCCCCCCTCAACCTCTGTAACACAATTCTCAAATGCTGAGCATGCTCTTCCTGGCTACGAGAATAAACCAGGATTTCATCAATGAAAACAATGATGAATGAATCAAGATAAGGCTAAAACACATTGTTCATCAATTGCATGAATGTAGCTGGGGCCTTGGTCAGCCCAAATGACATAACCAGGAACTCATAATGACCATATCTGGTCCTGAAAGCAATCTTCGGAATGTCAGAATCCCGAATACTCAACTGATGATACCTAGATCTCAAATCAATCTTGGAAAACACTCTGGCTCCCTAAAGCTGGTCAAACAAATCATCAATGCGGGGAAAGGGATACCGCTTCTTCACTGTAACCCTATTCAACTGCCGATAGTCAATACACATACGCATGGACCCATCCTTCTTCTTTACGAAAAACACTGGTGCACCCCAAGGTGACACACTAGGCCGAATGAACCCCTTATCCAGGAGCTCCTGAAGCTGCTCCTTCAATTTCTTTAGCTCTGCTGGTGCCATACGATATGCTGGAATAGAAATAGGCTGAGTGCCTGGCACCAGGTCAATACCAAAATAAATATCCCTGTCAGGTGGCATACCTGACAGGTCTGCAGGAAACACATCCGGAAAGTCACGGACCATAGGAATTGAGTCAATAACGGGAGTCTCACCACCAACATCCCTCACAAAGGCCAAATAAGATAAACACCCTTTCTCAACCATGCGCTGAGCCTTCAGGTAAGAAATCACCCTGCTAGGCATATACTCGGAAGAACCTCATCTCGTACTGAGTAACTGATAACTTTCCCTGGCGCAACTGCTCAAACTGCCTGCGCTGCTCCTCTCTGTGGGACTGAGGAACATACTTATCCAAAAAGATCATGGAGAACTACTGCCAGGTAAGAGGTGCTGAACCAACCGGTCTATGCCTCTCGAATGACTCCCACCAAGTAAAGACAACACCCGCAAACTGAAATGTAACAAATGAGACCCCACTGGTCTCCAAAATACTCGCAGTACCTCTGGCACCTATCTAGAAATCCCTGGGCATCCTCGCCTCTGTACCACTGAAAGTCGGAGGCTGAAGTCTGCTGAATCTCTCCAACCTACGCTGCTCGTCCTCAGGCATAGCACAGACCACATAATCCTGGATCGGAGCAACTGGCTGAGCTGGGGCTGCTCCCGGTGCCTGAATACCCTGTGCAGCCTGCTCAAGCGACCGGGCAGCTGGATTCTGGTTGCCTTCCCCGGCCTGAGCTATAGTGGCAGTAGAAGACATGGCAACGACCTGAGCCAAACTGGTGCATACTGCCAATATCTGAGACAGGTCTCCTGAAGACCCGGAATAACCATAGGCACTGTTGGTGCCTGAGCCTGTCCCGCCGGGACACCATCGGCGGGAACCTAATCATGATCGATAGGGGGATCCTGAGGCACTGCCCCGGCTGCTGTGTGGGTTGGCCCCTACCTCTACCACGGCCTCGACTGTGGCCTCGACCTCTCGCTGGTCTAGCCGGTGACTGGTCACTCTGATCGATGTGGCGTGTCCTCACCATCTGTGAGAGAGTGAAACAACGTAAGTTCAGATTTCAAGAATCAATGGATCAGCACGAAAGAGTTCAAGAAAGATAGAAATTTTTCCTAAAAGTTCGGCATCCTCTCGAAGATAAGTACATACGTCTCCGTACCGATCCGCAAGACTCTACTGAACCTGCTCATGACCGTTGAGTCCTATGTGCAACACTTGAGGTAAATGGATGTTTTGTGAAACGTATGTGTTAGGAAATTGATTAATAGTAGTGAAGGTTGGTAATGGTTAATTGAAATGAATATAGTATATTGAGGTGATTGGGTTTGGGACTCATTAAAACGACCAAGTTATGTGCAAAAATATGAATCGTGTGCAAATTTGTGGTATAAGAAGAAACAACTATGTGTAGTTGACAAAATGATTGAATATTTGTAAATTGTTGAGATAACAACGTTGTGTGAGAGTTATTGGGTGATTAAAACTGTGTAATGGTGCTTGGAAGTGTGTTTCGGGGGCCCTCTGACAGGTAGCTAGGTCTAATTAGAAAGGGAACTCTGGCGAAATTTTTTTGAGATATTAGAGTTAGTGAAAATCTGGAAGTTGCATGTCATGCTTTCAAAACTAAATGACTTCCAAAACCCTCATTCGAGGATGAATAATTTTTAGGGGGGGGGGGGATGTAAAGACCCGTAAAATTTTCTCGTTTTAAAATAATGCCCGAATGAGTCCCCGAGCTATTTTTATCGTGGAAATTTTTAAAACGGACCTAAATTGAGTAAAAAGTACCCCGAGACTTAAAGAATAAAATTTTCCAGAAAGTAGGTGTTATGCGAGGCACTATGCGATCACATAACGTGTATGCGGACCACATAATGGTCGCATACACAGGAAGATCACTGCCCCATTTGAGGTCAACTATGCGGTTCAATGTGCGATCGCATTTCAGTTTTGCGGACCGCATATCTGTCGCATTGTTGCCTTTGATGTTGGGAGGAAAGTTATGCAACACATTATGCGATCGCATAACGTGTACACAATGGTCGCATACCTGGGCAGTGTGTTTTGAATTTTGGCCCATCTCGAGGGTCATTATGCGGTCGATTCTGCAGACCGCATGTCAGGAATGCGATCACATTCCTGACCGCATTCTTGTGTCGGGCCCTATTTTTCTAATTTTTTAAAACCCGACCCCAGTTTATTAAAACATCCCTCCCCTTCAATTTTTAACCATTTAATGATATATTAGAGAGAGGAAATAGTGGGTTCTAGAGAGAGAAATGTCACGTCCCGAAATCCCACAATCGGGCCGTGATGGTGCCTAACGTTGAACTCGCTAGACAAGCCAACATGTACAGTTAAACTAGCTTGGAAACATCGATTTAACAGAATAAGCTAAAAACCGTTCACAACTTAACAACGAAGATAAATAAATATGGGTTTCAAAACTAAGTAAAGACAACATAATACATCGACGCATAATTTTCCCAAAACCTGGAGTCACAAACTCACAAACTGTCTATAAGAGTGCTAAATACAAAGTCTGAAAGGAAATACATGACTGTCTCTGAAACTAGAGAAAAACAAGACAGAAACAAAGGCATAGGGATGGGAGAGACGCCAAGGCCCCCGAACGTCAGCGGGTATACCTTGAAGCCTCTAGGATGAGCTGGAAGACACTCCCACTAATGATGTCCTCCGAGTCCGGCTGCGTAATCTGCACAATATAAAGAAGTGAATGTGTAGCATCAGTACAACCGACCCCATGTACTGGTAAGTGCCTAGCCTAACCTCGGCGAAGTA
>ML310096.1:0-45465 GCA_005239505.1 Nicotiana paniculata
GGTATACATGTGCGTGAACTCTAAAACTTTAGATACATGAGATTAGTTCGTTAAGAATTGCTAAGGACTACTGGTTCTAAATTTAGTAAAATCGCATAGGGCAGATTCTGTGTTAGAAATCGTTAAAATTCTGGAAAGAATAGAGTGATTCCAGCTTGTCCATAAGTATCAGACTTAGCAACTAACGTATTTAGATATCTGAATTTCATATATATATATATATATATATATCTGAACGAACGAAGGATATTCTGATTCCCANAAACTGGTTTAGGATGGCCTGACCTGATAAAACGAGGCTAGATGAGGCCATAGCCTATAAGACGTTCTTTTAGAACAACGAATATCGTTTAGGAGATCTTCTAGGTAGAATGGATCCCTTTAGTTTGAAATTTTGATAGAAAAAATCAAATATTATACCGAAGCCACCTAACCAACATTCGGGAGCGACAACTCATGTCCCCGTCTTTAACTTCAAAATTATGATAAAAATCACATGTTGTAATTACGGGTGCATTTCATGTGGCGTAATTATAATGTGTTTAAAACAACAAGTGCACACCATCGTGACTTGTCCCAAGGTAAATCCATAAATATCAAAAATTATTTACACACCCCATAAGCTAAAAAATACCTCTTTTAGATAAAAAAAAACCCAAAACCTAGAGAACAATCGAATATCGCCTTAAATAGGCATATTTAATCGTCGTGACCATAGTCATATAATCTACACTCGGGTGTGGCAACTCATGTCCCCGACTCTAACTCAAAACGTTAATTAAATAAGCATGTTGTAAATCGCGGGTACATTTCATGTGGCGCGGTTTGCAACGTGTCCAAAAATAACAAGCGCACGTCAATCGGGACTTGTATTAAAATAATTCCATAAATATTAAAAAGAGGATAAAAGTAAGAAAGATAAAAGCACAATAGGTTTAAAACATGTAAATAATTAGATAATTAGGCCAAATATTAATAGTTAAGCGACCGTGCCAAAACCACGGAACTCGGAATGCCTAACACCTTCTCCCGGGTTAACAGAATTCCTTACTCGGATCTCTGGCCGCAGACAAATCAAAACAGAGTCAAAATCTCCTCGGTTTGGGATTTCAATAAATAAATGGTGTCCCCCGAACACTGTCAAAAATCCGGGTGGCGACTCTGAAACTAATAAATAAATCCCAAATCCGCATAATGTCACTTAAATTGGAAAAACTCCCGTATCCAACCTTGTGTCGGAAAAAGGAGGTGTGACAGTTGCTGCCTTGTTAGATCCTACTATAAAATTAGGAGGTCCTCAATTTTGGTATGAAACTTTTTATAATGGAGTAGTACTTAAAGATGAGGAGTTTTCAGCGCTTCCGGAAGCAATAGCCTCAATTAAAATAAATGCTCAAACTATTTATAGTTCTTATCATATTGCATTAGATCATGCTAGACCGAATGTTCCATCTGTCACGACCCAATTTCCCTCTGTTGGGTATCGTGATGGAACCTAGCCTTAGGGACTAGGTAAGCCTAGCAGTTAATAATAACAACAATAAAAAAAGGAAAACCAACAGTCTCGATATAGAATCTCAACAGAACGTACAAAATTTCCCAAAACCGGTAATACAAGTCATAAGCTCTACGAATCTTCTACAATTTCTAAGTACAACTGTTTGGAAATAAATACAACAGAGTATGAATAATAAATACAAAGAAGGTGACTCCGATGCCTGCGAACGCAGCAGCAGGTTACCTTGAGTCTCCTCGGCAATTATCCACACATCTACTACAATATATACCTAAATCTGCACACAAAAATGTGCAGAAGTGTAGTATGAGCACACCACAGCGGTGCCCAGTAAGTATCAAAACTAACCTCGGTGGAGTAGCGATGAGGACTAGTCAAGACACCACTGGTCTATAAAATAAATAACATGAATATAGAAATGACCGAACGTTAAATCTATCTAAGGCTTCACGAAATAATTTACGACAACGATAATATAAAGCGGAAGGAAATTACAGAAATCAATCGCGAAACAACATAAACATACACAGGAAGATGGACAGCAAAACAAGCTGAATCGAAAGGAAACACAATACAATAGACAACACCAATAACTCAACTCCACGTCGGTTTGTTCAGATCGGGCCTTAGCCATTAAAATCCGTAACTGGTAGAAATCTTTAAGAAGCAGTTCATATGAAAAACTTTTGTAAATAAAATCATTTTTTTTTGTATGGAAGAGTTTCCATTGAAAACATCTTTCTCCAAAAGTAGATATAAGTATATTTAGTAGAGAGAATTACGTAAAATATAGTTTCTTTCAAAATACGAAACTTCCAAGGATGCTTTCCCAATAAATGACTTCCAAATATCATTTTAGGCAAGACTAGTGCTCTTCAAATATACCTTCAATGTAAAAAAGTCATTCAAATATAATCATTTCAAAACCATTGCTTTTTCAATAATACTTTTCAATAAAGTCCCTTGATCAAAATCTCCTAAAAATTTACCTACCGGAACTCAGTCCATAACTCAGAAATTTCCATGCAGTACAGGAGGAATATCAAATCTTGCCAATAAATGCAGTAAGAGATCAATAGGAATATCCAAATGTAGAACAACAGAATAAAATTCAAAGACAAGTGCACGACATCACCCTTCGTGCTTTTACTCTCATCCTCACCAAAACAAGTGCACCACATCACCCTTCGTGCTTTACTCTCATCCTCACCAAAACAAGTGCAGTAAATAGCAAACAGAAATAACGGAAATAATAATGCATAAATACGGCACGGAATGTCCCCTCGTGCAATAAATAAATAAACACTCGGCACAAAACTTCCCCTCGTGCATAACCTCACAAACACTCGGCACAGAATGTCCCCTCGTGCAATAAATAAATAAACACTCGGCACGGAATGTCCCCTCGTGCATAACCTCACAAACACCCGGCATGGAATATCCCCTCGTGCAATAAATAAATAAACACTCAGCACGTAATGCCCCCTCAGGCAATAAGTAAATAAACACTCGGCGCGGAATGTCCCCTCGTGCATAACCTCACAAACACTCGTCACAGAATGTCCCCTAGTGCAATAAATAAATAAACACTCGGTACGGAATGTCCCCTCGTGCATAACCTCACAAACACTCGGCACGAAATGTCGCCTCGTGCAATAAATAAATAAACATTCGGCACGCAATATCCCCTCGTGCTAAAATAACATAAACAACAATTTAACAAGGGAATCAACAATAAGAATCATAAATCACAACATCCGGGAATCAACAATAAGAACCATAAATCACAACATCTCGACAAGGGAGTCAACAACACAAACAGTATCATTAACAGTATAAAATGCAATAGAAATCGTACCATCCCGGCAAGGGAGTCAACAATGAAACAACATCATCCCGGCAAGGGAAACAGCTATAACCAATCTCGCCTCAACAATTAACTTTACGAAATAAAACTCAGCTCAAACAAGGGCCCAATAATAGGCAACATCAAGAAAACACCAACAACATAAATGTTTATTAACTAGATCCAAGTAGCACATAAGGGAAAAATCATATAAAGCACAATGTAAGACTCACGGGCATGCTTGACACCAACGAACGGATTTTCTAACTACGATTAAACATCGATAAAGCTAGATAACACTAGTATAGTCAATTTGGCAGTTTTAGGAAGCAAGTATAGCATGAAGATAAGAGCGGTAAGAGATTCAATTAAGTAAATTAAGATCAAATAGCTAACAAAAGAATCCAAAATCAAGTAATTCTAATTTAAGAAGGAAAGGATGAAATTAACAACCAAGGATTCAAACGTAACAATTACAACTCATACACAGGTAACATAAGAACCTACGAATCCTAAAAGGCCAGTCTCTTATAAAATAAGTCCGAGTACGCACTCGTCACCTCGCATACACGGACTACACATAACAAAGAAGACTCAATCCTAACGGGTAGTTCCCCCCCACAAGGTTAGGCAAGATACTTACCTCAAAGACGACAACCCGGTACTCAAAAATAGACTTCTCGGGCGGAAAGACCTCCGGACGGCTCACAATCTACTAAAACAACTTCAAAATACACATAAAACGTATAAGGAACTATTTCGAATAATAAAGTTTCAATCTTACAAAATTATAAAAATTGACCCAAAAGTCGACCCCCAGGCCCGCACCTCGGAACCTGGCAAATTTTACAAATTCCGATACGAGTTCACCCATACTAAATTTATCCAATTCCGATAACATTTGGTCTTTCAAATCATGATTTTACATTTTAGAAGTTTTCTTTCAAAACCCACAATTCCCTCAACCCAAAACACAAATTAAATGATAAAAACAAGAACTAATTTATGAAATATAATTAATTATAGTGGAAGAACGCATACCCATTAGATTTGTGTGAAAACTCTCAAAGAACCGCCAAAACCCAAGCTCAAGAAGTCAAAATATGTTAAAAATGGTGAAATCTCGATTTTGGAAAACTTATATTCTGCCCAGACGTTAAATGAATCGCGACGACGGAACATGGTTTGCGATCACGAAGAAGAAAGACGAATACTGCCCAGGTTTTCCATCGCGAACGCGACAAGGAGTTCGCGAACGCGGTGGAGGAGAACAGGAAGCTATGCGGTCGCGTACTGAAGAATGCGAACGCGAAGAACAAAGTTTGGGCGACCAGCAGGGACACATCGCGATCGCGAAAGAATCACTGCGATCGTGGATGAAGGAAAAATGGGCGGGGCAAACAGAACACTACGCGATCACGAAATAGGGCAACATACACCAGAAACATCATTTCAAAATGGAAGAAAATGTTCCAAAGCCCATCCAAAATGCACCCGAGGCCCCCGGGACCCCATCTTATCACATAAATAAGTCATATAACCTAACAAGGACTTGCTCGAGGTTTCGAACCACATAAAATAACACCAAAACGACGAATCAAACCAAAAATCAATGAAATTTCTCAAACTTCTTCAAACATCAAATTTTGCATTTAGGGTCTGAATCACATCTAATGAAGTCCGTTTCTTACCAAGCTTTAAAGATATGACAAAAATATTATATCGAACCTGTGCCGGGCTATAGAACCAAGATACGAGCCTGATACCACAGGTTTCACATAGAATTTCATTGTCAAAATCTCTTATATTTTGCAGAAAACAATTTCTTATCAAAATTCATTTCTCGGACTTGGGACCTCGGAATTCGATTCCGGGCATACGCCCAAGTCCCATATTTTCCTACAGACCCTCCGGGCCCGTCAAATAACGGGTCCGGGTCCGTTTACCAAAAATATTGACCAAAGTCAACTTTATTCAAATTTCTAATACAAAATTATCATTTTTATCACTTTTTCACATAAAGGCTTCCTGGCTACACGCCTAGGCTGCGCACGCAAATCGAGGTGAGATAGAAGGAGGTTTTCACGACCTCGGAACACAGAATTCACCTTGAACTCATCCGATCACTGATGTTATACTTCCAACACATAGCCGTGGGTGATCTGTCACGACCCAAATTTCCAGCCGTTGGGTATCGTGATGGCACCTAGTCTTAGGGACTAGGTAAGCCTAACATTTCTGCTAAACAACAACAATAATAAAGGAATTATAACAGTCTCGATATAGACATCTTGACAGAGTTTACAATTTCCCAAAACCCGGTAAATACAAGTCATAAGCGCTATGAAATCCTTCTATCAAATCTAAATACAATTGTCTAGGAATAAGTAAGTACAGTTGAATAGAATAAAACAGGAAAGTGACTCCGAAGCCTGCAAACGCAGCAGTAGGTTACCTTGAGTCTCCTCAGCAATGATCTGCGCAGCTGCTAACAACGATAACCTGGCTCTGCACACAAAAATGTGCAGAAGTGTAGTATGAGCACACCACAGCGGTGCCCAGTAAGTATCAAGACTAACCTCGGTGAAGTAGTGACGAGGACTAGTCAAGACACCACCGGTCTAATAAGTAAAATGGCATAAATGTATAAATGATCGAAACATAATATCTATCTAAAGATTTTTCAATATAATTAACGATAAGATCGAATAATACGGAAAATAATTCAATAATTACAATCAACGGACAACATAGTAAAAATATGCAAAGAGAATGGAAAGAATGCAATCCAAACGGCAGGAATCACAACCCAATAAAAACACTAGCAACTCAGCACTGCATCAATTTATTTACTTCAGGCCTTAGCCAATAAACTCAATAAAACTGGTCAAACCTTCTAGTGAAAACATTTAAATCGTGAGTCTATTTTTAAAGTTTCAAAGATATAATCATTTCGGAATAGAGAAATTTCTTCGTTGAAACATACTTTCTCTGAATGTATATAGTCTCTTCAAATACGTGGTGTTCAAATATACTTTCCTGAATACTTCTCTTTCAAATATCATCAAAATACATGTTGTTTAAAATATACTTTCCCAAATACTGCTCTCTCAAATATCATCAAACTACGTGATGTTCAAAATATACTTTCCCAAATACTGCTCTTTCAAATATCATCAAAATATGTGATGTTCAAAATATACTTTCCCAAATACTGCTCTTTCAAATATCATTTTTCTGCAAGACAAATACTTTTCAAATATACTTTCGAATAGAAGTCCTTCANATCTTTCGATCAAAATCTCCTCAATGATAAAACCACCGGAACTCAGTCCGCAACTCAGAATTTGTCATGCAATGAAGTACAGGGGGAAAGCTCCCAGATCTCTGTCTGTAGTCCCAATTTAAATATGCGATGCAGTACAGGGGAAAATCTCCCGGATCTCTGTCCGTAGTCCCAATTTAAATATGCGATGCAGTACATGGGGAAAGCTCTCGGATCTCTGTCTGTAGTCCTAATTTAAATATGCAATGCAGCCACTAAGGAAAAAAACCAGAATGCAACAGGAAAAACATATATTGTCACAACCGGCGCGAAAGAAAATAAGGCCGAATACGAAGTGCGATGAGAAAATCAATACAAAGACTTAAATCACAAAAATGGTAAAAACTCACTCATAAGAAGTAGTCACTGAGAGGAATGCCAAGCACAAAGAGAGAACATCATAACGAGGGGAAGACGAGACAAATATAGCAACAATTCTATACATTCAAGTTCGCAATCAAGAAACCAAATCATCACGGCAAGGGAATCAGCTATAACCAATCTCACTTAGACAATTAGCTTCACCGAATAAACTCAGTTTGAACAAATGCTCAGTAAATAGGCAACATCAAAGAATACCATCAACATGGGAGGTCATCAATTAAACCAAAGTAGTACTTAAGAGGAAAAATCATTTAAATCACAATGTACGACTCACGGTCATGCTTGACCAACGTATAGATATTCCAATTACTTGTTAGACATTTATAGCGCGAGATTACACTAGTTTTAGCCACATAGGCAAGAAAGATATAGTATGACGGTAGGAAAAACAAAGTATTCATTTAAGTCACTTAAGATCATATAAGAAACAAGGAATGCTAGGCAAGTACTTCCAATTTGAACAGGAAGAGATGAGACTAGAAATCAAAAATTCAGATATAACAAGTTCAATTCATATACGGGGAATATAAGGACCCAAAATCCCTAAAATGGCAATCTATTAATAAAAGTTCGAGTACGCACTCGTCACCTCGCGTACGCGGACTAAAATCAATATAGAAGACTCTATCCTAAGGGGTACTTCCCCCACACAAGGTTAGGCAAGATACTTACCTCAAAGACGACCACCCGATGCTCAAAAATAGACTTCTCGGGCGGGAAGTCCCCCGGACGGCTCAAAATTAAATAAAAAAACTTCAAAAGACATATAAAACGTGTAAGGAACGATTCCGCATAATAAAGTTTCAATATTTGAAAATTTATAAAAATCGACCCAAAGTCGACCCCTGGGCCCGCACCTCGAAACCCAAAAATTTTTACAAATTCCGATTACCCATTCTGATACGAGTTCACCCATACTAAATTTATCAAATTCCGATAACATTTGGTCATTCAAATCATAGATTTTTATTTTTGAAGTTCTCTTTCAAACCCACAATCCCCTCAACCCAAAACACAAATTAAATGATAAAAACAAGAACTAACTCATGAAATATATTAAATTCTAGTGGAAGAACACTTACCCATTCGATTTGTGTGAAAATCCCTCAAAGAATCGCCCAAAATCGAGTTTTAGAAGTCAAAATATGTTTAAAATGGTGAAACCCTCGATTTTGGAAACTTATAATCTGCCCAAGCTTTTAAAGCATCGTGATCACGGGGATCGAGGCGCAATCGCGTAGAAGGAAAATGAAGCTGGCTTAAAACGCTCTATGCGATCGCGAAATAGCTTATGCGATCGCGTATAAGGAGTAGGTTGGCTTCTGCGATCGCGGACCAACTATTGCGATCGCAGTGCAGTAAATTTCTGGGCGAGTCAGACACTCTATGCGATCGCAGATCCTTCTATGCGATCGCATTGAAGGAAACCAGATGACATTTTTCAGCAGTTCAAAATAGGGAAATTTGACTCGGAACCTATCCGAAACACACCTGAGGCCCCCCGGGACCCCGTCCAAATGCACAAACAAGTCTTAAAACTTAATACGGACTTGCTCGAGGTTCCAAATCACATAAATAACACTAAAACGACGAACCAAACCAAAAATCAATGAAATTCCTCAAAACTTCTTTTAACATAAAATTTCATTTAAGGTCCGAATCACGTCAAACTAAGTCTGTTTCTTACCATATTTCACATATAGCACATAAGACATATCAAACATGTACCGGGCTCCGAAACCATGATACGGGCCCGATATCACAGGTTTCACCGCAAATTTCATTTTCAAAAACCTTTATATTTTTCAGAAAACAATTTTCTTTAAAAATTCATTTCTCGGGCTTGGGACCACGGAATTCGATTCCGGGCATACGCCCAAGTCCCATATATTTCTACGGACCCTCCGGGACTGTCAAATCACGGGTCTGGGTCCGTTTACTAAAGACATTGACTGAAGTCAACTTTATTCAAATTTCCAATGCAAAATTATCAGTTTTATCAGTTTTTCACATAAATGCTTCCTGACTACACGCTGGGGCTGCGTACGTAAATCGAGGTGAGATAGAAGGAGGTTTTCACGACCTCAGAACACAGGATTAACTAGAAATATACTGGATGATCTTTTGGGTCATCACATGATCCCACGTCACCCCAACCCACATAAGCCCGATGAAACAATCACAACCGCAATGTAGCCTTCACATCAACCACCGATAAGCCTCATACCTCTACTTCTCACCCTCTTCTCATTTACAATAGACCCGATTCTAAATCCATATCCTGCATTAGCCTCAATCAGCTGCATCAACTCATGACTACACCCACAAGGCACGACCACACAACATAGTACATCACACATAGGCTCGTATAACACTTTTGATCACAATATCTTCCCAAAATCAACTCGACATTGGAAATTAGCCCCACATCTGAAAGAACTCAATTTCCAAACCCCATAACATTGATAATGATGCAATGAACACAAAGACTTCATTATTAAACACCCGAATCACCAAGCCACAACTAAAATCACTAGGCACACATCCCTCAAGCTAAAACTAATGGAGCACATAACGAGAATGACTGTATATGAATATAGAAACATATAAAGGATCTATCAAACAAGCCCATAGGCATCACTCTCTACCGATACTGACTTACCAAAATCAATATAACAAGGAAAAATCAAAGCATGTGAACAAATCACAAGGATTCCATCCTGATAAAATTTCAACCGTGGTACTCAGCGCGGTCCAAACATATCGAATCACAAATATCACGAGGACCTCGCCCTTAACTCTGAATCATATACCGAAAATATATCATACTAATTGAAATTCCTCCACTAATTCATCTCAGCTGATAAAAATCATAACGCTAGCTGATCTCACATCTCGATGGAGTATCAAATCACAACTCGTAAATGAAATACTCAAAAAAATCACATAAAGCTTACCACGAAGAACAACAGAGACTCACTTCCAGTTTCACCACTATCAAGAATGAAATAAACAACTATAGACACAGGCTACTACTCATAGAATCTCCCAACAAGAGCAAACACAAAATGGAGTGCAAAACATGGAACTCGCTCATAAATGAAACAACAAATAAGGGAACTCGTCCCGACCAGCAGAACTATAATGAAATACAATTGGTGCCCCTCTGTAATACATCAGAAGATACCTGTGTGATAATATCCGGCACAATGGCCTCCGGCCTACTATATGCAACACATCAACGGGTCGGGACTCCCGCTCTTGGGCACCCTCCACTCACCTGAACACCCTTCTATAACACACCTGCCTGAACCCTGGAACAATATCTCACCATGTGGCTAACATCCCCACGCTCAAAACAACCTCTTTGTCGACATGGCTATGGAAAAACACACAATACGAATCCTTTGTGACCCATGAGTACCTGAGACCCCCATACGAAGCTGGTAATGCAAACTGAACTGGTTGACCCAAAAAATTTCTACCGTGTCGTACCTTGCCTCCATAATACAGACTAGTAGATTCCTCCGATCTACGAGGCCTCATTGCCTCCCTGAACCCTCTCCCTCTTCTCGCATGTCCTCTCGCTCCCGGCCCCTCATGCACTCTAACCGGTGAGCGACCCCTACTACCTGCTGAAACGAGGAATCCTACTCTAACTCTCGAGTCCCGCTCAACCGAATATCATGCTTGAATCTCCCAAATGTGTCACGACCCAAAATCCATAAGGCCATGATGGCGCCGAACACCACTGTCAGGCAAGCCAATCATTAAATGGTTAAGTTAAATTTCCTGTTTTAGCATTTTTGAAATCGTTACCTTTCACTTTAACATGTAACAACTAAATAAAATCCATTAAGTAAAAACAACAGTTTAATATTCCACTTTTATAAAATACATCCCAGAACCCGGTGTCACAAGTGCATGAGCAAATTCTAAGAATTTTACAATCACTACCAAGCTTGTCCGAAATACAATTGGACAAGGAAATTAAAATGAAATGAATACAATACGAGGGAGACTCTGTCAGCTGCAAATCGCCTCCCGATGATGCAGCTCGCCTAAGTCTCCAAACCAGCCACATCGCTATGAAAGTACCTGTGCAACAAAATACACAGCAAGTGTAGCATGAGTATGAAAACAACGTTTACTTAGTAAGTATCCCACCTAACCTCGGAGAGGTAGCGGCGAGAGGTCGATTTGACACTCACTAAGGTCCAACAAAATAATTTAACAAGATATGATATCAGTAATAGGCATACGAGGATGATAAAAACAGTAAACATTAAAGATAAATGTAACTCAAATTAATACTGAAAGTAAATAAACAATTACTACTTCATTTTCCCCCAAATATCTTAAATAAAAAATTACTTCTTCATTTTCCCCCTTATATCTTAAATAAACAATTATTCCTTCATTTTCCCCCAAATATCTTTTCACTTCAAAATCCATGAAAATCATTAACAATTTAGCATGCGCATACGAGATAAGGACAACCGGCCTAAGCCATCATAATAATCATATATGTGCATTTTCGAGGGTCGAATGGCCCGAACCATAATATATCTTTCAATCTCATCGTGGCATACGGCTCGCTCCCATGAGAGTGGGGGAAATAACACTCTGCTCACGAAATGTAAATTGCGAAGCGGTCACGTGCAGTCATGCACAATCAACAGTCCACCCTGACTACATCAGGAACATAAATACTCAAGTAAATGACAAATTTATAGTTTAAAAGTCACAAAATAGTATTTAAATCTTTTCTCGAAATTCATTTGCCAAGTTTAATAATATTCAATAATATAACCTTATCAGGAATACAATTATCCACGGAGGAGTCAATTCTCCTTCTTCTTTTCCCTTTTTTTTCTCTGAATGATTAAGAAAGGTACACTCTAGCCTTCTTAGGAAATAAATTACAAATTTAATAGCATTATCAGTCTAATATTCTTGGCAGGATCACATGTACAACACGTAAGGCATGCTAGTGGGTCCTAGACTACCCGGACATAAGCATAATAGTAGCTGCGCACGGACCCTCGTCACTTCGTGCGTAAGTATCCCCCACAAATAGTAGCACATATTTAATTAGTTCACCTATGGGGACAATTCCCCCTCACAAGGTTAGAAAGGAGACTTACCTCGCTCCGAAATTCCATAACCGGCTTACAAGCCCTTCCGACGACTCCAATTGATGCACAACGCCCCAAAACTACCAAATAACGGGCAAATCAATGGAAATTCACTCTAATACTGTAACAATTCAAATTAAATAAGTTTCCAACCCCACTCAATGAATTGACCAAAATGCCCTCGGGCACACGTGCCCCGATTCCGAAATTTCTGGAAGATAAACTCTACCCATAGTTTTACTAGCTCAAATATACAATTTACTCAAATATTCATGCTCAATTCGTGGTAGAAATCCACAATACAAATTTTTAGGTCTTTCCTCCAAAATCCCAATTTTTCTACTAATTTCCATGTTTAATTCCATGCATATACCTTGTATTTAACTTAAAACCATGAAGAAATAACTTACCTAGTGATGCTTGATGGAAAACCCCTCTTGAAGCTTATCAAAGTCGCCCATGCCAAGTGAAATAATGAAGAAATGGCCAAGAAATCGCGTTAAAAACAATTTGCCCAGCCTCATTTCCGCACCTGCGATCCTCATCTCGCACCTACGATTCCGTAGGTGCGACCAAACTCTAGCACATGCGGCTTCCTCAGCTCCAGCCAAAACTCGCACCTGCGCCCCATTGTTCGCATCTGAGCCTTCACAGGTGCGGAAATTACATCGCACATGCACTTCCAGCCAAGCCACCAAAATTCCGCACCTGCGGCCAAAGCCTCGCAGGTGCGGTCAAACCAGATGACAGCAACCTCAGCATTTCTTCGAACTCCAAACCTGATCCGTTAACCACCCAAAATCCACCTGAGGCCCTCGGGACCCCGTCCAATTACACCAACATGTTCCAAAACATAATGAGGACGTGATCGAGGCCTCAAATCACATAAAACAATGCCGAAATCACGAATCGCACTAAAATTCAAACTTTAAGAACTTGAAATTCCAAACATCCACATCCGATGCCGAAACCTATCAAATCACGTCTGATTGACCCCAAAATTTTGCACGCAAGTCCTATATGTCATTATGGACCTGCTCCAACTTCCGGAATCGCATTCTGACTCTGATATCAAATTTCCACTTCCGGTCAGATTTCTCAAAAACCTTCAAATTCCTATGTTAGCCAAATGACTTCAAAATGACCTACGGACATCGAAATTCACTTATGATCGCGCTCCCAACTCTAGAATCACCATACGAAGCTATTCCAAGACTCGTAATCCCAAACGGACATCTATAACACTGAAATGCCTTACAACCCAAACTTATGAAATTCTTCTAAAATGATATCTTCCATAATATGCGCCGAAACGCCCCCAGGTTATCCAAAGCCCGAACCGTACATACACCCAAATCCAAAATCATCATACCAACCTCCTAGAACCTTCAAATTTTGATTCGGAGGTCGTTTACTCAAAATTCAAATCTTCGTCAATTTCTCCAACTTAAGGCTTCTAAAATGAGAATTTGTTTTCCAATTTGACTCCGAAATTCCCAAAATTCAATTCCGACCACACCTACAAGTCATAATACCTGAATTGGAGCTGCTCATGACTTCAAACCGCTGAAGGGTATGCTAGAGCTCAAAACTACCGGTCGGGTCATTACAAAATGACTCTACAGACTCATCTCCTAACTGAAGCAACCAAGCGAAGTGCATGTCTGGCCAACTCACTGAATCTAACGGCATGCTCCATTGGTGACACAGCGCCCTGCCGCAACTGATCAAACTCCGCACGTCGTACATCTCGGAGGATCTGGAGTGCAAACTCCCTCAAAAGTATCTCTGAAACCTGAATCCACGCAAGTGAAGATGACTCAGCCAGGCTACCACAACTCATATTCCCCCACCACTGATCAACCCACTACTCTGAACCTGAGACGTGACAAAAGCAATCTCGCTAGTCGCCCCAATACCCGAAGTACGAAAAATATAGCGACACTATTCTAGAAAACCCTGGGCATTATCTGCCGCTAATCCACTGAAAGATAGAAGGGTGGTACTTCCTGTACCTCTTAATTCCAAGGTATTCTTCCTCCGATGCTGCTACCCTAACCATGGCTAAACTGAAACCAGATGTCGTGCTCTCATGACAACGGGTACCTGACCAATGTGATCTCGCTGCTCTAGAGTGTAGATGGTGGGAGTATAAACTCCTCCCCTGATCTGTGAAGCACCTAGTGCACTAGAATCAACCCTGCCTGAGTCAATGTACCGATTGTACTCAAAACTGCGCTTAGGTCTCCTGAAGTCCGGGGTAGTAACAGGCACCCCCAGTACCTGTCCCCCAACTAGAACTACTGGTGACTCCTCAACGGCTGCTCTGGTAGACAACTTAACTGCGGCACGTGCTCCTCGTTGTCCTCTGTCTCTGACCCTTGCGACATTTGCTTTGGGGTGACATCATCAGGAACCGTCGTTCGTGTCCTCACCATCGGTGAGAGAATGGAACGATAATTTCAAACTTCAAGATCAATAAACTCGCACGATAGGAATGAAGGAAGTGAAATTGTCCTAATAGTTTCGTAGCCTCTCAAAGATAAGTATAGAAGTCTCTGTACCGATCCGCAAGACTCTACTAAACTCGCTTATGACTCGTAGCACCTATGAACCTTGAGCTCTATTACCAACTTGTCACGACCCAATTTCCCTCTGTTGGGTATCGTGATAGCACCTAGTCGTAGGGACTAGGTAAGCCTAGCAGTTCATAATAACAACAATAAAAAAGGATAACCAACAGCTCGATATAGAATCTCAACAGAACGTACAAAATTTCCCAAAATCGGTAATACAAGTCATAAGCTCTACGAATCTTCTACAACTTCTAAGTAGAAGTGTTTGGAAATAAATTCAACAGAGTATGAACAATTATACAAAGAAGGTGACTCCGACGCCTGCGAACATAGTAGCAGGTTACCTTGAGTCTCCTCGACAATTATCCACACAGCTACTATAATATATACCTGGATCTGCACACAAAAATATGCAGAAGTGTAGTATGAGCACACCACAGCGGTGCCCAGTAAGTATCAAGACTAACATCACTGGAGTAGTGAGGAGGACTAGTCAAGACACTACTGGGATACAAAATAAATAACATGAATATAGTAATGACCGAACGTTACATCTATCTAAGACTTCACGGAATAATTTACGACAACGATAATATAAATCGGAAGGAAATTAAAGAAATCAATCGCAAAACAGCACAAAAATACATAGAAAGATGGACAGCAAGACAAGCCGAATCGAAAGGAAACACAATACAATAGAGAACACCAATAATTCAACTCCACGTCGGTTTGTTCACATGGGGCCTTAGCCATTAAAATCTGTAACTGGTAGAAATCTTTAAACAACAGTTCATATGAAAAACTTTTACAAATAAAATCATGTTTTTGGATGGAAGAGTTTCCTTTGAAAACATACTTTCTCCAAAAGTAGATATAAGTATATTTAGTAGAGAGAATTATGTAAAACATAGTTTCTTTCAAAATACGAAACTTCCCAATGATGCTTTCCCAATAAATGACTTCCAAATATCATTTTAGGCAAGACTAGTGCTCTTCAAATATACCTTCGATGTAAAAGTCATTCAAATATAATCATTTCAAAATCATTGCTTTTTCAATAATAATTTTCAATAAAATCCCTTCATCAAAATCTCCTCAAGATTTATCTACCGGAACTCAGTCCGTAACTTAGAAATTTCCATGCAGTACAGGAGGAATATCAAATCTTGCTAATAAATGCAGTAAGAGATCCGTAGGAATATCCAAATTTAGAACAACGGAATAAAATGCAAAGACAAGTGCACGGCATCACCCTTCGTGCGTTTACTCTCATCCTCACCAAAATAAGTGCACGACATCACCCTTCGTGCTTTACTCTCATCCTCACCAAAACAAGTGCAGTAAATAGCAAACAGGAATAAGGGAAATAATAATGCATAAATACGGCATGGAATGTCCCCTCGTGCAATAAATAAATAAACACTTGGCACGGAATGTCCCCTCGTGCATAAACTCACAAACACTCGGCACGGAATGTCCCCTCGTGAAATAAATAAATAAACACTCGGCACGGAATGTCCCCTCGTGCATAACCTCACAAACACTCGGCACGGAATGTCCCCTCGTGCAATAAATAAATAAACACTCGGCACGGAATGTCCCCTCGTGCAATATATAAATAAACACTCGGGACGGAATATCCCCTCGTGCATAACCTCACAAACACTCGGCACGGAATATCCCCTCGTGCAATAAATAAATAAACACCCGGCACGGAATGTCCCCTCGTGCTTAACCTCACAAACACTCGGCACAGAATGTCCCCTCGTGCAATAAATAAATAAACACTCGGCACGGAATGTCCCCTCGTGCTAAAATAACATAAACAACAATTTAATAAGGGAAATCAACAATAAAAACCATAAATCACAACATCCCGGAATCAACAATAAGAACCATAAATCACAACATCCCCGCAAAGGAGTCAACAACGCAAATAGTATAAACTGCAATAGAAATCGTACCATCCCGGCAAGGGAGTCTACAATGAAACAAGATCATCCCGGCAAGGGAAACAACAATAACCAATCTTTCCTCAATAATTAACTTTACGAAATAAAACTCAGCTCAAACAAGGGCCCAATAATAGGCAACATTAAGAAAACACCAACAACATAAATGTTTATTAACTAGATCCAAGTAGCACATAAGGGAAAAATCATATAAAGCGCAATGTAAGACTCACGGGCATGCTTGACCACCAACAAACGGATTTTCTAACTACGATTAAACAACGATAAATCTAGATAACACTAGTATAGTCAATTTGGCAGTTTTAGGAAGCAAGTATAGCATGAAGATAAGAGCGGTAAGATATTCAATTAAGTCAATTAAGATCAAATAGCCAACAAAAGAATCCAAAAGCAAGTAATTCTAATTTAAGAAGGAAAGGATGAAATTAACAACCAAGGATTCAAACGTAACAATTACAACTCATACACAGGTAACATAAGAACCTACGAATCCTAAAAGGCCAGTATAGTAGCAAATAAGTCCGAGTACGCACTTGTCACCTCGCATACACAGACTGCACACAACAAAGAAGACTCAATCCTAATGGGTAGTTCCCCCACACAAGGTTAGGCAAGATACTTACCTCAAAGACGACAACTAGGTACTCAAAAATACACTTCTCAGGCGGAAAGACCTCCGGACGGCTCACAATCAACTAAAGCATCTTCAAAATACACATAAAACGTATAAGGAACTACTCCGAATAATAAAGTTTCAATCTTTACATAATTATAAAAATCGACCTCTGGGCCCGCACCTCAGAACCCGACAAATTTTACAAATTCCGGTTACCCATTCCGATACGAGTTAGCCCATACTAAATTTATCCAATCATGATAATATTTGCTCTTTCAAATCATGATTTTACATTTTAGAAGTTTTCTTTCAAACCCCACAATTCCCTCAACCCAAAATATAAATTAAATGATAAAAACAAGAACTAATTTATGAAATATAATTAATTATAGTGGAAGAATGCTTACCCATTAGATTTGTGTGAAAAACCCTCAAAGAATCGCCAAAACCCGAACTCTAGAAGTCAAAATATGTTAAAAATGGTGAAACCCCGATTTTGGAAAACTTATATTCTGCCCAGACGTTAAATGAATCGCGATCACGGAACATGGTTTACAATCGCGAAGAAGAAAGAGGAAAGCTTCCCAGGTTTTCCATCGCGAACGCGACAAGGAGTTCGCGAATGCAGAGGAGGAGAACAGGAAGCTATGCGATCGCGTACTAAAGAATGCGAACGTAAAGAACAAAGTTTGGGCGACCAGTAGGGACACATCGCAATCGTGAAAGAATCACTGCGATCACAATGAAGGAAAAAAGGGCGGGGCAAACAGAACACTACGCGATCGCGGCTTGGGCTATGCGATCGCGAAAGAGGGCAACAAACACCAGAAACAGCAGTTCAAAATGGAAGAAAATGGTCTGAAGCCCATCTGAAATGCACCCGAGGCCCCCTGGGACCCCGTCTTATCACACAAACAAGTCATATAACCTAACATGGACTCGCTCGAGGTTTCGAATCACATAAAATAACACCAAAACGACGAATCAAACCAAAAATCAATGAAATTCCTCAAAACTTTTTTAAACATAAAATTTTGCATTTAAGGTCCGAATCACATCTAATGAAGTCAGTTTCTTACCAAACTTTACAGATATGACAAAAATATTATATTGAACTTGTGCCGGGCTCTAGAACCAAGATACGATCCCGATACCACAGGTTTCACATAGAATTTCATTGTCAAAATCTCTTATATTTTTCAGAAAACAATTTCTTTTCAAAATTCATTTCTCGGACTTGGGACCTTGGAATTTGATTCCGGGCATACGCCCAAGTCCCATATTTTCCTACGGACCCTCCGGGACCGTCAAATCACGAGTCCGGGTCCGTTTACCAAAAATGTTGACCAAAGTCAACTTTATTCAAATTTCTAATACAAAATTATCATTTTTATCAATTTTCACATAAAGGCTTCTCGGCTACGCACTCGGGCTGCACACGCAAATCGAGGTGAGATAGAAGGAGGTTTTCATGACCTCGGAACACAGAATTAGCAAAAAATATACGGGATGACCTTTTGGGTAATCACACCAACTCCTACTTCTTCTAGTTCTCAATCATCTAAAAGAACTGCGGGAGTAAGAGCACTTAGTTCTTGGGCGGGGTTCAGGGGTTCTCAAGGTTCTAGTACTAGTGATTGTTCACAACTAAATGATCGTGAAGTTTATTTTGTCACAGGTAATTGAGGAAGTGAATTCTGACGGCTCTTTTAATATTTTGGAACGGTGGAAGGACAAAGAAAAACACTTTCTGGTTCTTTCAAGGATGGCTCGAGACATTTTAACTATTCAATCTTCAACAGTGGCATCGGAGAGCGCTTTCATTCAAGCAAGACTTCAATTCGGTGATTATAGAGCGTCTATGAGGGAGAGCTTGGAAAAATTAGTACTTTTCAGAGATTGGATCCGTTCGGAACGAAGAAATTTTGGACTTGCTGAATCAAAACCCGAGGTAGACGAAGCTTACGAAGAAATACTAGATGAACTTGCGAAGGATGTTGCTTCGCCTAGAAGCGGTGATGACCAATCTTCTTTTCCGCGACCAACAACTGAAATTCCTCCGAACCTTGAAGGATTTATGAAATTTTTAAGAGATACCATGTAAATTAATATGTAACGTGTATTCTGGCACATCTTGATTAGTTTCTTTTTATTCTCAATGGTGGTATTAGAACCTTATTTTTCTCATTTTATGGGGGGAATAAGACTAAGAAAGATATTGTTATGTTTTATTAATGCTATAATAAAAATTATAACGCATTGCTTTGAATATCTTTTTACAATAATTTTTTGTTTAAATTTGAATTAAAAAATTTAGATCATCTATAATATAATTTACAAGAAATTGCCTTAGCTAAAAATTTAAAAACAAAATAGGCCCTGCGCACTTAGGCCCGGGATTGGCCCACTTAACCTGGGACCATTAGTTCGTGGTCCCGATCTTAGGCCGGTTCCTACAAAAAAGCCCACGAAGCTCGAGACTACTTAGGGCCGGCCCACGAAGCCCGTTTAGGCCCAGGCCCGAACCAGATTACACCCTTAGTACAAAGTAGGGAAAGGAGTAAAAATCAACCAATTCTAATAACCATCCCTTGAGTCGCTTCGTGTACCCTTCTCTTCTTCTGGATTCTCTTCCGGATCCTCCTCCGGGTCTTCCTCAAACTCTTCCTCATCATCATTGAATTCTGACTCCTCCTTCAGATCTTCTTCTGGTTCTGTTCTTGACTCTATCAAGATACATTTCACTACCCGATCATCCTCTTCTGCCAGTGGTAACATGTGGTCAATGGATACCGGACCACCTGATGATGCGTTGATGTGGTCACAAGATAATGCAGCAGGATCTCATGGTAAATCGATAAAGCAACCACTACGTCCTCTAACTAGTCTATACCCTCTCTTCTTTGGTGGGCCAGTTCTTTTTCTTCGTTACTCCAGATGTAGTACTCGGGGTGCACCATGAATTTTGACCCATAGGCATTTTTACCAGGTCATTCCACTCTTCTTGCAATTTCCTTATCCTGGGAATTGGAATCTAGGCATTGTATTCATCCTCGCATAGTGTCATCCTTGTCCACAGAGGCATATCTTGGATCATCCCAAATTTTCTGAGGACCCGTAAAGGTGAGTATGGTTGAATGCCTTCTAAACCGATCAACTTAATGAAGTACTTTTGGGGAGTCCTCAAGATTGCCTTTCCACCTAACCAAGAGAGTTTCCAATTGATCCATTCTCCTGTCAGATTGGTCAGTGTTTCCCTCCATTCTTCTTGCCCGTGTGAGGAAATCCAGTGTCTCATTCTTTTATTATGGCTGCAGATCATATTGCTGAAACCCACGAAGTAGTCGATAGTAGCCTCCCGTTGGAAGAAGTGTCAGTAGGCCAAATATGAGGCAGCAAGTTAAATTCTTTAAAGAATTTGCATCCTCGTGCACATGCGGATAAATCTCTCAACTTCTCGGTTGCCAGGACCACTAGTAATAGGTTGATGTTGATACGGCCCCTTCGCTGTGGGAAGACCAATAATCCCAATAGTGCCATTGCAAAAGTGATAGGCCTGAGGCTCTCCCACGTCGCCTGGTCACAGTGAAACTCCCTTGAATACCATTTGTAGCTTTCACGGTGCCCAAACCTACTGAACATTTGGTCGAGCCTCACCATTTATTCTTGATACTTCTGATACTTATGATATTAGTAAGACCTAGAGCATACAAGAACCGATAACCAGGCATAGTAATTGGAAGTACTTGGTTTCTTTTGTTGAATGGCAGCTTCGTAAAACGTGTGACTTCCTCCAATGTCGGTTCCAGCTTGCAATGGGAAAGTTTTAACACCACTTTACCTGGATCCCAAAATTCTATCAACAAAAGAGTGAGAACCCGTTCTTCTCGGATGTTCATCAATGCTGTTAATTCCCCTAGGTGCGTCCGAACTTTGTCTCTGTGTTACCGACGAATATTCTCCCACCACTGTTTCAGCTTGTGTGGTGCTCCCATTACCATGCTAATATTAGGGATGTTCTGGTTAATTTCCATTTTTTGAGGTGGGTAGAAGAAAAATATTTAGGTAAGTGTTTGCTTCAGATCCATAAGTGTCTTTTCATGTTTGTTTGTCTTTCCACAGAAATTATGTCGTTGGGTGCATGACCCATTGACATCAAGGTGGCTCTCCTAATTGTGTGTTGGTGTCAAGGACCAACTCACCTAAGATTTATGCAGTATGGCCTATTTTACTAGAGTAGAGTGTTTCCTACTTTTGAATTGGACAGAGAACTGCGAGAAGTTATGTTAGTTGACCTGCCAAAGCCATTCTCTATAACTAGAGAGTTTCAAAAAGAAGGTTAGGAAGGGTATAAAAGACAACCCTCACGTGCCATTGTGTGTGATAGTGAACGGCCAAGACTTGATTGGAAGAGATGTGATGACAGTGTATATAAAGCAATAACAAACAAGGGTGTAGCAGCAATAAGCAAGGTGATCATATAGAGCAGATAATTGAAAAGAGCAAATAAGACATGTAAGCATGTAATTGCAATTCCGATTATAATCAAAGAAAAGTAAAAATAAATCTAAAAGCCAAATTAGTCTAAATCTGCTAAGGTCAGAACCTAAGTGTGTGTCCCCTAGTGAGTCACCATGTTGTTGCACCCTATTTTGCACTAGTTAAGACAGGATTCAACTTGTGGTTTCTCTGTTGTTGATGAAAGAAAGTCACCGCCTAATATTTGAAGGTATACTAGGGTACCTATTTAATTACAAAGTCATATTGTTTATTGGTCTGCTAACCGGTGAGATTATGGGTAAGGATTCTTGTTCTTCTAAGGGGAAGATGTTAGGCACCCCTTAAAATCTACCTGAGGTAGCTCCATAAGATTTTGACTAAGTTTGGGATCAACTATTTATAAGATGCTTTGATTAGTGATAAAGTGTACTGCTTACTGTATACCTAAGGGGAATGTGAGATAAAAGGAATGTGAGACCCTAAAGGGATACGAGTTTATGAAGAAGCTCATAAGATATATTGAAAGAGTATTGCAATTGTTATATAAGCGGTCTAGATTCTACAAGCTTACAAAAGAGATTGAGTTATTAAAATACTTTGATTTGGGGGATGGTTATTTATATAATTCTATTTTTTTTTGTAAGAAAGTGAGCCTAGAATTACCTTATATTCGGAGGGTTTTCAAAGAATAGGTTATTTGCCAAAATTTCCTTATGGGAGACAGTTCTTGAAGTTGTAATTTTTCTTTCGAAGATGAAGCTTAGACCTGATTTCCATTTTTGAAATAGAGTCGCTGTTTTGCTAACTTCTGGGATTTAAGTCTTGCCTAAGTTTATATGATATTAAAGCATAAAATAAAGCGTGTGAATTAATATATGAGTGTTATATACATGAGAGACGAAACAACAACAAAGTCATAACAAATACAACCAACAGTAACCTAAACTAGTAGAAGCAGTAAACTAAACTAATCAAGACAGTAAATAAAGATAAAGGAGTTGAGGGAACGAGGAATGTACTTTGGCGATTGGGCCTTAAGAAGGTAGTCCCAACAGTAAAGAGACGTGTATACAACTTATTTTGGGCTCCTTGACGAAATGAAATAAGGCTGGGATTGGGTCTGAGTTCATCAGTAACTCAACGGCCCAAGCAGATGTACATATCAAAAGAATAAGAAAGTCATTAGATACATATTCAACATATACTCAGAATACTCTAACAAAAATCACACTCTGATGCATATGACAGGTACACAAACGAATAATTGAAACAAGAATAAGATTAATACTATAAGGGGATATATTAATGTGGTGGTTTTACTTAGAAAATAGTCCACATTCGAAACCTTTCATTGTCATTAAACACTAAACCCTTAAAGAGTTGAATGTGTAAATGAATTAAGAGCTAAGGAGGGAACCCCCACCCCAGGTCGATGCTCCCTTTGGATCCCTCGATACTTCAAAGTTCCCAAGGGACTCAAGTCCTAGGTAAATGCTTGTGCGAGGGAGGGAAACCCAACCCAGAGTCGAACTCCACTCCCAAATACTCTTAGATATTAACAACATGTTTTCCCTATGGGTTTAAGTTCCAATGAGGCCCTTCCAATGTAAATTAAATACTAAAGTATTACTTGCCACAAAATGTATACTTTTCTCTTAATACAATAGCAGAAGAGAATACAAATTACTTTTGACATTAAATAAAGAATACATATCAAGCCAACCTAAAAGACTGACTTCAGAACATATGTATAGGGAAAATGAAAGTTTCATATTATACTGTTGTGGGAGAAATCATTAAGGGACAACATATTTAAGAGAAAATGGGCATGCAGAACTCATATAGACAACATCACAAGAGATACAGATACCCTTGCCTTAGAAAACTGACTATAAATTACTTAGTTTATTATTAAGAAATGCAAGGATTAATCATACTACTTGGCATCTGTAATATCATCAATACAGGTTAAGACAAACAGTCATGGGAAACCATTATTATCAGGGTATTAGAAATAAGGCTAAACTCTCAGCATGACTATCAATTTACATGTTCAAACATGGGATCCCTAAGGTCTCAAGAGGATCATGCTTCTAACACTATTTACAAGTCATCATGTTCAGACAATATCAATAAACGGACTTCATAAGGTTTGAGAGTCAATTTCAGTTTTATATTAATAATAAAGAGAAGATCTGGACATAACTTAAAAGAAAAACATGGTATTGTAGAGTCAAATGGATATACTAGAAATATTTAATAAACTACACATAGGCAGGGTAAATGAGGTAGTGACTTCATATCAACAGGGGAACTTTGCACATTACATAACCAATTATAGAACCAAATTAACAAGTTAGTGAAGAAAGGAAATGGAAATATTGCATAAAATAAATTCAAATCAAACGTAAGTCTAGCTTAATATACAAGTATGAAGTTATCATGCCTCAGCTCCTAAATTGATTATAATAGAATGTATAAGTTCTACTATCATAAAAGACAAGTTGATGATAGATGCATGCAAGCTTTACTGGCACGACCCCAAATCCAAAACCGGCCGTGATGGCGCCTATCCTGGAACTAAGCTAGCCAATAACCACATGTTCACAATTTCTTTCAAAATCCCAATAAAAATCTAAGCATTTCATAGATATACAGAGTTTACTAAATAAAGTAGGCCAATAAACAGTGCCACCATCCCCAAAACCCGGAGCCAACAAGTCATGAGCATCTAGAAGAATAAGCCAAAATATACTATCATAATACAAAACCTCCAAATCAAAGCTAGATACAACAAGAAGGGAAAAACAGAGATGTTGCGGACGCAGAACAACTACCTCTATATCCTGCAAATTCGGCTCCGCGCAGAATAAATGGCTAATGCTCGATATCTGCACCTGAATCTGCACACAGAGGTGCAGGGAGTAATGTGAGTACACCAACTCAGTAGAAATGAAAATAAATCAAGTCTAAGCGGCAATGAAACTCATAAGCCCAATGCCATTAAATCACAATATACACAGCCTTACTTTCCAATAGTATAACATAGATATATGAAATCATCATGCCTTAAAACTAACTTCAGAAAAGTCCTTTGAAGAAAGCATATTTTCAACAACTTCAAACCGAAAGATTTAGTATGAAAATGAAATAAATCATATAGAGGCCCCTCGGGCAAAACATACTTCATAAGCTTAGAGTGAAAGTAGTAAATAACAAGTAGCCCTTCGTGAAACATATTTCATAAGCTCAGAGTGAAAGTAGTAAAATCATAAGTAGCCCCTGGGGCAAAAAATGAATCATAATCAGCCCCTCGGGCATGCCTCACAGTTACTCATAATCAGCCCTTCGGGCATACCTCACCATCACTCGTAATCAGTCCCTCAACACCTCACAGTCACCAATGCCTCCCAATCACTCGTCACTCGGCACTCGGCACTTGGCACTCGGCACTTTGTGCGCTCACTAGGGGTGTGTACAGACTCCTAAGGGGCTCCTTCAGCCCGAGCGCTAATATCACTCAGCACCTCACCATCACTCAGCACCTCACAATCAGTCCCTCGGCCTCACTCAACAGAACCACTCAAAAGGCCCCTCGGGCGAATCAATATAACAGGGTACTTGACCCAAAATATCATTTTAAATATCAAAGTGGTGTAAATCAGGCTGAGTTTCGAAAAACAGGATGCACAATGAGCTGAGTGAAATCATCAACAAATAGTGAAGAAAAATAGCAGTAAAAAGCCCCCAAGGGGTCTAAACAGATCGGCACGAGGCCCCAAACACGGCTTATAGCCCAATTATTTCACAAATATTTACAACATAATTTAACATAAGGTTTTGAGTAAATATGCAACTCATTAGTTGTCGCGGAGAGGGACTAGTCCAATCCAAAAATTAGTACGCACCACATACTCATCATCCGACATGTGCGCCATTCCAAAATCAGTGAGAAAATATGTAGTCCGGGGTTCCATACCCTCAGGACAAGATTTATAACCATTACTTACCTTTACTGGGCCACAACACTAGTCCCCAATGCTCTTGCCCCTAAAATTGGCTCCCGATTGCTCCAAATCTAGCCAAAACAAGTTTAACATCATCAATATATATCAAAAGAACTCAACCCAATCGAAAACTATCAAATTATACAAGAATCTCGAAATTCGGCCAAACCCGAGCCCCGGTCCCACATCTCGGAATTCGATAATTTTTACATCATTAGAATCCTCGTCCTCCCACGATTCTATACATACCAAGAACGCTAAAATCATACCACAATTTCCCACTCAAATCCACAAAGGAGAAATCAATTTTCCCATGCACCCTTCTTCCCCAATTTGGGTTTAATTCTAGCAAATTCTACGGTTTAATCACTTAGGAATCGACATATACACGAGTTATGAATTTAAAAACCTTACCTCCAAGTGATTCCCTTCAATTTCCTCTACAATCCTCTCAAAAGTGCTCCCAACTTCGTCAACAATGGAGGAAATATGAGCTAATCTCGCACAACAGGCCTTTTAAAACATTCTGCCCAACCATTATATTTTCTTCACTGCGATCGCGAACATTGGCACGCGATCGCGATGCATAGACCAACCAACCAATGCGATCGCAGACAAAAACACGCGATAGAACAATTCTCCACCCCACACATGTGCCTCAAAATACTCTACGTGATCGCAAAAATTCCCACGCGATCGCACTGCCTATCCTGACCAACCTACGCGATCGCAATCCTAACCACATGATCGCATAAAAAATGCCTGCCCCACTATTTTAATCTATGCAATCGCAAACATCCTCCCGCGATCACGTAGAAGAAAACCACAATCTCACACCAGCAAAATTCTGCCCAGTTTCAAGCCAAGAATTGGTCCATTAACCACCCGAAACACACCCGAGGCCCTCGGGACGTCAACCAAACATACCAACATATCCCATAACATCATTCGAACTTATTCGAGCCTTCAAAACACCAAAAACAACGCAACAACACCAAAATCGCATCAAATTCAAGCCTATGAACTTTGAAACTTCCAAATTTCGCCAACTACGCCGGAACCAACCAAAACACCTCCGATTAACCTGAAATTTTGCAGACATATCCAAAATGACATTACGAACCTGTTCCAACTTCCGGAATTCCATTCCAACCCCGATAGCCTATTTTCCAATGTCGATCGGAAATCGCCAAAAACTAACTTTCGCCAATTCAAGCCTAATTCTATACCGGACATCACAAAAATATTCTGAAAACGCTCCTAAGTCCCAAATCACCTAATGAAGCTATCTGAGCCATAAAAGCCGCATTCTGAGGTCATTTACCAACAAATCAACTCTCAATTGACTTTCTCAACTATTAGGATACTTTAAGAGACTAAATTCCTCGATTCTTACCATAACCACTCCGGACCCAAACCAACTAACCCAACACAACAAAAATAGGCTAGAAATATATAACAAATGCAGAAATGGGGAAAATGGGGTAAATCTCTCGGAATGACCGGTCGGGTCGTTACATCCTCCCCCTCTTAACAAACATTCATCCTCAAACGGGTCTAGAAACATACATGGAGTCTCGAATAAGTGAGAATATTTGTCCCGCATCTCTCGCTCGGTCTCCCAGGTGGCATCTTCCACCGGCTGCCCTCTCCACTGAACCTTCACTGAAACTATATCCTTAGACCTCAGCTTTCTGACCTGTCGACCCAAAATAGCCACTGGCTCTACCCCATATGACATATCACCCTCGAGTTGAACCGTGCTGAAGTCCAAAACATAGGAAGGGTCATCAACATACTTCCAGAGCATCAAAACATGGAATACTGGATGAATACTCGATAAACTGGGAGGCATAGCAAGCTTATAAGCCACCTCCCCAACCCTCTGAAGCACCTCAAATGGCCCAATGAACCTTGAACTCAGCTTCCCCCTCTTCCCGAATCTCATAACACCCTTCATGGGCGACACCTTCAGCAACACCTTATCCCCAACCATAAAAGACACGTCTCGGACCTTCTGGTCCGCATAACTCTTCTGCCTAGACTGCGCCATGAGAAGCCGCTTCTGAATCATCTTTGCCTTACTCAAGGCATCCTGAACAAAGTCTGAGCCAAATAGCCTAGCCTCGCCCGGCTCAAACCAACCAACCGGAGATCTGTACCTCCTACCATATAAAGCCTCAAACGGAGCCATCTGGATACTCGACTGATAGTTGTTATTATATGCAAATTCCACTAGTGGCAGAAACTGGTCCCATGAACCACCAAAGTCAATCACACAAGCACGCAACATATCCTCCAAAATCTAAATGGTACCCTCCGGCTGCCCGTCGATCTGAGGGTGAAACGATGTGCTCAACTCAACCTGAGTACCCAACTCTCTCTGCACGGCTCTCCAAAACTGAGATGTGAACTGAGTACCTCTGTCGGAAATGATAGAAACTGGAACCCCATGCAGTCGGACAATCTCTCTGATATAAATCTCAGCTAACCTCTCCGAAGAATAAGTAGTACCAACAGGAAGGAAGTGCGCGGACTTGGTCAGCCGATCCACAATAACCCATATAGCATCAAACCTCTTCGAAGTCCGTGGGAGTCCAACTACGAAGTCCATGGTGATCTGCTCCCACTTCCACTCCGGAATATCAAATCTCTGAAGCAATCCACTAGGTTTCTAGTGCTCATACTTGACCTACTGACAGTTGAGACACCGAGCCACAAACTCTGCAACATCCTTTTTCATCCTCCTCCACCAATAATGCTGCCTCAAATCCTGATACATCTTCATGGCACCCAGATGGATGGAATACCGCGAACTATGAACCTCTGCTATAATCAAATCTCGAAGCCCATCTACATTGGGCACGCAAATCCCGCCCTGCATCCTCATGACCCCGTCATCACCAATAAACACATCCCTGGCATCACCGCGATGGACCCTGTCCTAAAGAACAAGCAAATGCGGATCATCATACGGGCGTGCTCTAATCTGATCTTAAAGAGAAGACCTGGAGGCTACACAAGCCAACACCCGCGGGGGCTCTGATAGATCCAATCTCACCAACTGACCCGCTAAGGCCTAAACATCAAAGGCTAATGGTCGCTCTGCTACCGGAAGGTAGGCTAGACTCCCCAAACTTTCTGCTCTGCGACTCAAGGCATCGGCCACTACATTGTCCTTCCCCGGGTGATATAAGATAGTGAGGTCATAATCTTGAGGAGCTCTAACCATCTCCTCTGACGCAAATTCAAGTCCTTCTGCCTCAACAGATACTGCAAACTATGATGATCAGTGAAGATCTCACACTGCACTCCATACAAATAGTGCCGCCAAATCTTCAAGGCATGAACAATGGTAGCTAACTCAAGATCGTGCACTGGATAATTCTTCCCGTGCACCTTCAACTGTCTGGACGCGTAGGCAATCACCTTACCGTCCTGCATCAATACCGCTCCCAATCCGAATCTAGAAGCATCACAATAAATTGTGTAAGAACCCGAACCAGCAGACAAAACTAGTACTGGAGTTGTAGTCAATGCTGACTTGAGCTTCTGAAAACTCTCCTCAAAGGCGAAGCATAGAAGAGAATCCCTTCACAAAGCGACGGTAATATCCCGCCAAACCAAGGAAACTCCTAATCTTTGTAGCTGAGGACGGTCTGGGTCAACTCTGCACCGCCTCTATCTTCTTTTTATCAACCTGAATCCCCTCGCTAGAAACCACATGCCCCAAGAAAGCTACCGAACCAAGACAAAACTCACACTTGGAGAATTTCGCATAAAGCTTCTCCTCCCTGAACCTCTATAACACAACTCTCAAACACTGAGCACGATCTTCCTAGCTACGAGAATAAACCAGGATGTCATCAATGAACACAATGACAAAGGAATCAAGATAAGGCTGAAACACATTGTTCATCAATTGCATGAACGCAGTTGGGGAATTCGTCAGCTCAAATGACATAACCAAGAACTCATAATGACCATATCTGGTCCTAAAAGCAGTCTTCAGAATGTCAAAATCCCGAATCCTCAACTGATGATACCCAGATCTCAAATCAATCTTGGAAAACACTCTAGCCCCCTGAAGTTGGTCAAACAAATCATCAATGCGGGGGCAAGGGATACCGGTTCTTCATCGTAACCCTGTTTAGCTGCCGATAATCGATACACATACGCATGGACCCATCCTTCTTCTTCACGAACAATACCGATGCACCCTAAGGTGACACACTAGGACGAATGAACCCCTTATCCAGGAGTTCCTGAAGCTGCTCCTTCAATTCCTTTAGCTCCGCTGGTGCCATACGATAAGGTGGAATAGAAATAGGCTGAGTGCCTGACACCAAATCAATATCCATGTCAGGTGGCATGCCTGGCAGGTCTGCAGGAAACACATCCGAAAAGTCACGGACCACAAGAACTTAATCAATAGCGGGACTCTCACCACCGACATCCCTCACAAAGGCCAAATAAGATAAACACCCTTTCTCAACCATGCGCTGAGCCTTAAAGTAAAAAATCACCATGCTAGGCATATACTCGGAAGAAACTCTCCACTCAACCCTCGAACACCCCGTCATAGCTAAGGTCATGGTCTTAGCGTGACAATCAAGAATATCATGGCACGGAGATAACCAATCCATGCCCAATATCACGTCAAAATCGACCATGATGAGCAACAGTAGGTCCACTCGGGCCTCCAAACCCCCAATAGATATCATGCATGACCGATACACGCGGTCCACAACAACAGTATCACCCACAGGAGTTGACACATGAACAGAGGTGACTAGAGACTCACGGGGCACATCCAGAAAACCGGAAAAATATGAAGAAACGTAGGAATATGTAGAACCAGGGTCAAATAAAGCCAAGGCATCACGACAATAGACTGAAACAATACCTGCGATCACGGCATTTGAGGCCATAGCATCCGGCCTAGCTGGAAATGCATACCTGCGAGCCTGACCTCCCCCTGCTCGACCTCCCCCTCTAGGGCAGCCTCTGGCTGACTGACCACCACCCCTGGTTGCCTAGGCGGGTGGTGAAGTGACTGGAGCTGAAGTCGAGGGCTGGCCCCTCTATTGAGAAGATCCACCAGGACGGCGGGGACACTGCCTCCACACGTGCCCGAACTCTCCACACCCAAAGCAACTCCCTGGAGCTGGAGGCGGGGACTGATAGAAACCCCTAGCACCCGTACGGCCACTGGAAGACTCATGCATAGAAGAACCCTGAACTGGGAGTGCTCGAGCTGCACTCTGAGCTGGGAGGGCACCAAATGAAGTACGGCCTGACTGAGAACCACGGGGACCCTACCCCGAAGATGCACCACTATATGCTGGGCGGCCTAACTGAGGAGGCTTGAATGAACGGCCCTACCCTGCTGAAACTGTCCCCTAAAGGGAGCACCACTGGAACTGCCCGAACCACAAGGCCTGTTGGCCTCCCTCTCATCCCGCTCCTGGCGGCGAATGGACTAAATATCTCGAGCTATGTCAAAAACCTGCTCGAATAAAGCACCTGATACTCTCTCCCAATTCATAAGTAACCGAAGCTAATAAGAAAGTCCATCTACAAACTTCCTCACCTCTCCCTATTAGTAGGGACAATCTCAGAAGCATGCCTAGCCAACTCGGAGAACCTCATCTTGTACTGAGTAACTGATAACTCTCCCTGGCGTAGCTGCTCAAACTGCATGCACTTCTCCTCTCTGTGGGACTGAGGAACATACTTCTCCAAAAAGATCGTGGAGAACTGCTGCCAGGTGAGAGGTGTTGAACCACCTGGCCTACGCCTCTCGAATGACTCCCACCGGGTAAAGGCAGCACCCGCAAACTGAAATGTAATAAATGAGACTCCACTGGTCTCCAAAATACCCGCGGTACGCAGTATCCTTCTGCACCTATCTAGAAATCCCTAGGCATTCTCGCCCTCTAAACCGCTGAAAGTCGGAGGCTGAAGTCTGCTGAATCTGTCCAACCTGCGTTGCTCGTCCTCAGGCATAGAAGGGACCACATAATCCTAGACCGTAGCAACTGGCTGAGCTGGGGCTGCTCCCGGTGCCTGAATACCCTGTGCAGCCTACTCAGGTTCCCGGGCAGCTGGAGTCTAATTGCCTCTCCAGGCCTGAGACAGGGTCTCCTGAAGACCCGGAATAACCATAGGCACTGCTGGTGCCTGAGCCTTTCCCGCTGGGACACCATCGGCGGGAACCTGATCATGATCGATAAGGGGATCCTGTGATACTGCCCCGGCTGCTGCGCAGGCTGGCCCCCTACCTCTACCACGACCTCGACCTCTCGCTGGTCTAGCCGGTGACTGGTCACTCTAATCGGTATGGAGTGTCCTCACCATCTGTGAGAGAATTAAACAACGTAAATTCAGATATCAAGAATCAATAGATCAGCACGAAAGAGTTCAAGAAAGATAGAAATATTTCCTAAAAGTTCGGCAGCCTCTCGAAGATAAGTACAGACGTCTCCGTACATCCGCAAGACTCTACTAAACCTGCTCATGACTGTTGAGTCCTATGTAACCTAGGCTCTCATACCAAACTGTCACAGCCCCAAATCCAAAACCGGTCGTGATGGCGCCTATCGTGGAACTAGGATAGCCAATAACCACATGTTCACAATTTCTTCCAAAATCCCAATCAAAATCCAAGCATTTCATAAATATACAGAGTTTACTAAATAAATTAGGCCAATAAACAGTGCCACCATCCCCAAAACCCGTAGCCAACAAGTCATGAGCATCTAGAAGAATAAGCCAAAATATACTATCATAAAACAAAACCTCCAAATGAAAGCTAGATACAACGAGAAGGGAAAAACAGAGATGTTGCTGACGTAGAACAGCTACCTCTATATCCCGAAAATTCGGCTCCGCGCGGAATAAATGGCTAATGCTCGATATCTGCACCTGAATCTGCACACAGAGGTGCAGGGAGTAATGTGAGTACACCAACTCAATAGTAATGAAATAAATCAAGTCTAAGCGGCAAGGAAACACATAAGCTCAATGCCATTAAATCACAATATACACAGCCTTACTTTCCAATAGTATAACATAGATATATGAAATCATCATGCCTTAAAACCAACTTCAGAAAAAACCCTTTGAAGAATGTATATTTTCAACAACTTCAAACCGAAAGATTTAGTATGAAAATGAAATGAATCATATATAGGCCCCTCGGGCAAAACATACTTCATAAGATCAGAGTGAAAGTAGTAAATCACAAGTAGCCCCTCAGGCAAAACATATTTCACAAGCTCAGAGTGAAAGTAGTAAAATCATAAGTAGCCCTTCGGAAAAAACATGAATCATAATCAGCCCCTCGGGCATGCCTCACAGTTACTCATAATTAGCCCCTCGGGCATACCTCACCATCACTCATAATCAGTCTCTCAACACCTCACAGTCACTCATGCCTCCCAATCACTCGGCACTCGGCACTCTGTGCGCTCACTGGGGGTGTGTAAAGACTCCGGAAGGGGCTCCTTCAGCCCAAGCTCTAATATCACTCAGCATCTCACCATCACTCAGCACCTCACAATCAGTCCCTCGGCCGCACTCAGCAGAACCACTCAAAAGGCCCCTCGGGCGAATCAATATAACAGGGTACTCGACCCAGAACATCATTTTAAATCTCAAAGTGGTGTAAATCAGGCTGAGTTTCAAAAAATAGGATGCACAATGAGGCTAAGTGAAATCATCAACAAATAGTGAGGAAAAACACCGGTAAAAATCCCCCAAGGGGTCTAAACAGATCGGCACGAGGCCCCAAACACGGCTTATAGCCCAATTATTTCACAAATCTTTAGAACATAATTTAACATGAGGTTTTGAGTAAACATGCAACTCATTAGTTGCCGCGGAGAGGACCTAGTCCAATCCAAAAATTAGTATGCGCCACATACTCGTCATCCGACATGTCCGCCATTCCAAAATCAGTGAGAAAATATGTAGCAGGTTCCATACCCTTAGGACAAGATTTATAACCATTACTTACCTTTACCGGGCCACAAAACTAGTCCGCAATGCTCTTGACCCTAAAATTGACTCCCGATTGCTCCGAATCTAGGCAAAACCAGTTTAACATCATCAATATATATCAAAGGAACTCAACCCAATCGAAAACTATCAAATTATACAAGAATCTCGAAATTCGGCCAACCTGAGCCCCGGGCCCACGTCTTAGAATTCAATAATTTTTACATCATTAGAATCCTCGTCCTCCCAAGATTCTATTCACACCAAGAACGCTAGAATCGGACCATAATTTCCCACTCAAATCCTCAAAAGAGAAATCAATTTTCCCATACACCCTTCTTCCCCAATTTGGGTTTAATTCCAGCAAATTCTATGGTTTAATCACTTAGGAATCGACATATACACGAGTTATGAATTTAAAAACCTTACCTCCAAGTGATTCCCTTCAATTCCCTCTTCAATCCTCTCAAAAGTGCTCCCAACATCGTCAACAATAGAGGAAATATGAGCTAATCTCACACAAGAGGTCTTTTAAAACATTCTGCCTAGCCATTATATTTTCTTCACTGCGATCGCGAACATTGGCACGCGATCGCGATGCATAGACCAAACAACCAGTGCGATCGTAGACCAAAAAACGCGATCGCATAGAACAATTCTCCACCCCACACACGCGCCTCAAAATACTCTACGCGATCGCAAACATCCTCCCGCGATCGCGTAGAAGGAAACCGGAACATCACACCAGCAGAAATCTGCCCAGTTTCAAGCCAAGAATTGGTCCGTTAACCACCCGAAACACACCTGAGGCCATCGGGACCTCAACCAAACATACCAACATATACCATAACATCATTCAAACTTATTCAAGCCTTGAAAACACCAAAAACAACGCAACAACACCAAAATCGCATCAAATTCAAGCCTATGAACTTTGAAACTTCCAAATTTCATCAACTACACCGAAACCAACCAAAACACCTCTGATTGACCTGAAATTTTGTAGACATATCCAAAATTACATTACGAACTTTCTCCAACTTGCAAAATTCCATTCCAACCCCGATAGCCTATTTTTCACTGCCGACCGAAAATCGCCAAAAACTAACTTTCGCCAATTCAAGCCTAATTCTACACCGGACATCACAAAAATATTTTGAACACACTCCTAAGTCCCAAATCACCTAATGAAGCTATCCGAGCCATATAATCCGCATTCTGAGGTCATTTACCAACAAGTCAACTCTCAGTTGACTTTCTCAACTATTAGGCTACTTTAAGAGACTAAATGCCTCGATTCTTACCATAACCACTCCGGACCCAAACCAACTGACCCAACACAACAAAAACAGGCTAGCAATATATAACAAATGCAGAAACGGGTGAAACAGGGTAAATCTCTCAGAACGACCGGTCGGGTCGTTACATTTACAGAATCAACATTGGCTTAAAAAGACTGAGGATAAGGATGTACTATACCAGTTCTGAATCACACATGTATATGAAGATCTCAACTAATCATGGGACAAACAATCTTAGGTATACAAAAATTACCAGTTGGTGTTATCCAAACAAGATCATGACTTACAAGATATATACAACAAAAGTTCATGAAAAGAAAACAGTTTAATTCAAACAAGATAGTTTCCTACAAATGTATACAACAGTTGAGTATGATCATGAGAAGGTTATGGTGATAGCCTAGTGATTACATGTGATGACCCGATAGGTCATCTAGATTTTTAAACCTTAAATCTACATTTTGAAGCCTCTAATAGCTTCTTTAAGCCTTCCTCAATTTACGTGTGTAGCCCGAGTGTTTTTCCAGGAGGATTTTGTGTTAAAAATTGATAAATATAAAATATCCACTTGAGTTGACTTCTATCAAAATTCTGAGAAAATGGATACGGATCCATATTTTTAAAGTCCCGATGGTTTCGTATCATGATTTGGACCAGGGCATATGCCCGGAACCGAATTCGGGGGTCCCTAGCTCGAGTTTTCGCTTTTCATCGAAATTTGAATGTTTAAAGGCTTAACAAATTTAAGGAATTGACCAATGTTTGAATTTGTTGATATCGGGTTCGTATCTTAGTTCCAGAACTCGATATAGGTCCATTACTATATTTATGACTTGTCTGTCAAATTTGGTGAGAAACAGAGTTGGTTTGACGTGATTCAGACGTCCGATTGTTAAAATAGCAATTTTAAAGTTTTTTGAAAATTTCATTTGATTTGGTGTCTGATTCATAGTTCTAGGTGTTATTTTTGTGATTGGATCACGAGATCAAGTTTTTATGATGTATTTTGACTTGTGTGCATATTTGGTTGGGAGCTCCGAAGGCTCGGGTGAGTTTCAGATAGCTTACGGACCTTTTGAACTTAGAAAGTTTGCTGGTTTTTCACTTCTACTAGTTTCTGGTGTCATGTGCTTCGCGATTGCGAAGCTTCTCTCGCGAACGCGAAGTGGAGTTTGGGACAGGGGAGATTTTTTCATTGCAAACGCGGTAGCTGGGGCGCGAACGCAGAGCAATGGGGGCCTTACTCTTCGCGAATGCGATCAGCTTCCTGCGAATGTGTAGGCTTGGACCTGGGAAGCAGGGAGGATCGTTGTTTCTTCTATGCGGATGTGAATGCCAGGGGGAAGCAGCCTTCGTCAACGCTTTGGAGGACTCGCGAACGCGAATCCCATTTAGGCTGCTGCAGTCTACGAATATGGCAAGCCCTTCGCGAACGCGAAGAAGGCCTGACGCCCAGACCTTAAAACATTTCAAAATGGGGATTTCTCCCATTTTTCATAACCCTTCCATTAGAGCTCGGCCTAGGAGCGATTTTGAAGAGAAAAACTCAACATCAATTCATAGTTTTGTACATTTTAACTCATTTTCTTCCATTTCTAACATCACCCATTAATTTCTAGCCCTAATCTTTATTTTTCCATGGTAGAAACTAGGGATTTAGGAAGAATTGGCATTTTGTTTTTTGCAAATTAGGGATTTAGACCGAAATTCGAGGTCGGATTCTAAAACTAATTACATAATTAGGCTCGGGGTTGAATGGGTGAATGGATTTTGGTCTAAACCTCAGGTTCTGGCCAAGCAGGCCCGGGGTCGATTTTTGACTTTTCAGAAAAAGTGTGGGAATTCTAAATTTATGCATTGTAATTGATTACTTTAGCAATATTTGATATTATTGAGTCAATTGTGGTTAGATACAAGTGGTTTGGAGGTGAATTCTAGCGAAAAGTCCCTGGTAGAGCTCTGAGTTGACTGCGGAGTGAGGTAATTGTTGAGTTTAACCTTGATTTAAGGGAATTAGGAACCTCCAGACCATGTGCTATGTGAATTTCATGTGCTTCGGCATATATGCAAGGTGACGAGTGCTTATACGCCGCCAAATTACTTGTCTCCTTGACTTTCCGATTTTCCTTAATTATCTCCTTCCCTGTCTTAGTTGTTATGTGCCCTAAATGCCTTTCATGCTTTAATTGCTACTTGTTAATCATTGTTTCTCATGTTAAAAATTATAGACCTCTTCATGATTTCATGAATTGCTGCTATTTGCCTTAATTGACATACATGCACCTTCTAAATGTCATTTATTGGACTTGTTTTGTTGTGTAGCATTTCATATGTGAATTTCCAAGTTGGTAGAATGTTTCCTTTCTCTTTCAGCTTTATATTCATCAGTTTTGGAGGTTCTTGTGATTTGAAATATGGATTTAATTGTACTCAGTGAATAATTTTATTGATATGGTGGGATTGGGTTGCACGACGCAACAGGTGAAATAAGGGTGATTGACATCGGGAAATACGGGTGGATTTGCACTGATATGGTGGGATCGGGTTGCACGCCGCAACATGAGAAATATAGGTGGATTTATACAGTGAAATAAGGGTGAATTGTGATACTGACTTTGTTATATGGTGGGATCCGGTTGCGCGCCGCAACATATATATTTACTTATGATTGTTGATATTGTTGCGAAGAAATAAGGGAGGATTGTGTTGTACGGTGGGATCAGTGTCACGACCCCAAATCTAAACTGGCCATGATCGCGCCTATCGTAGTACTGGGCTAGCCAATTTACTGGGCATAATATAAGGAACTCTTCATTTAATTCAGTAACGCTATTTATCATAAAACTTCCACTTTTAATATTCCATAAATACGAATAATCAAGGGAAAACATCTAAACAATATCCCAAAACCCGGAGTCAACAGTCATGAGCGACTAATGGAACACAAAATCTGACACGATTTCCTTTATACAACAAGTATAGGAAATGTAAATGATGACAAAATAAGAAGGAGAAGGGTGGGGTTGCGAACACCGTGCAGCTACCTCACTGTCTCCAATAAATGCTCCACTGAGAATGAATCAAATCTCATTCGATCCGGGCACCTGAATCTGCACACAAGGTGCAGGGAGTAATGTGAGTACACCAACTCAGTAAGTAACAAATATAATTAAAGACTTGAGTGCAGTGAAGAGCTTTAAAAATCATTTAAATTCAGATAATAAATATCAGTGAAATTCAGTAAATCAAGTCAGGAATCTACGTTCTAAAAGTTCCATAAAAACTCTAGTTTTCCCTTTTCAAATCTCATAAAAATGCATTGGTTCAACATTTATCATTTAGAGGCAAAAATGTAAAGAGGAGTGAAAGCAGTAGTTTCATAACAAATAAGCCCCTCGGTCACAGTATCACTCACAAATAAAGCCTATCGGGCAAGCCTCTCAGTCACTCATGACTCAACTCTCGTCAATCATCACTCATACTCAGCACTCACGCTCAATAGGTACCATATAATAATTGTTGCGCCATGCAGCCCGATCCATAAATAGTCAAATACGCTCACTGGGGGTGTACAGACTTCGGAGGGGCTCCTACAGCCCAAGCGCTATATCGCTGCGGCGTGCAGCCCGACCTATATATCGCTACGGCGTGCTGCCCGATCCATATATGTATATATATATTGTTGCGGCGTGCAGCCCGATCCATATATGTATATATATTGTTGCGTCGTGCAGCCCGATCCATATATCCTCATAATCAGGCCCTCAGCCTCACTCAGTCATCAACCTCACTAGCCACTCGGGTGTTTTAGTAAAATCAGGGGACTCAGCCCAAAACAATTTTTCATATGTTTAAAATATAGTAGTGAAAACTGAATCAAACAGTAAATAGGAAAATCATGACTGAGGATATGCTTTCAAATCAAAACAGTGTAAGAATAAGAGTAAAAATACCCCTGAGGGCCCAAACAAGTCGGCACAAGGCCCCAAACATGGCTTACAGCCCAAAACATAATAATAAATCTCAAAAACACGGGATAACATATGATTTCCAGTCAAATACGCGGCTTAATTGTCGCTACAGGACGAACCAAGTCACAATCCCTACCGGTGCACGCCCACACACCGTCACCTAGCATGTGCGTCACCTCATTTATCAAAACAATACAAAATACCGGGGTTTCATACCCTCAGGTCTAGATTTACAATCGTTACTTCCCTCAGACCGGATGAAAACTACACCGCGATGCCTTTACCCCTCGACTCCGCCTCAAGGCGCCCCGAATCTATTCAAAACAGATTCATATCATCAAATGTGCTAAAGGAACAAAGCCCAATCGAAAATAACCAATTTATATCAAAATCCCGAAATTGGCCAAACCCGACCCCCCAGGCCCACATTTCGGATTCCGATAAAAATCACAAAACTAGAATCCTTGCGCTCTCACGAGTTCATGCATACCAAATACATCAAAATCGGACACCGAATAGCCCCTCAAATCCCCAATTTATACTCTCAAATTTCAAGCCTTAATCTCCCAAATTTCTCCACTAAAACATGATCAAACACTGGAATAATCGCCATAAACACAAGATATAAGGTCCAAGTAGCTTACCTCACTTAATACACTTAATTCCCCTTTGCAATCCCAGCTCTAAGCTCCAAAATCTGTCAAAAATGGTGAAGAAATGAGTGAAAATTCGCGAAGGCAACCTTATATAGGTTTTGCCCAGCACTCTCACACCTGCGACTCCATCATACGCATCTGCGGCGCCGCACCTGCGGAAAATCCCTCTCCGGTGCGGATTTTCACTTAAACCCAAATTCCGCATCTGCGGCCTTCTACACGCACCTGCGGGCCCGCGGGTGCGAGCCAATCTCCGCACCTGCGCTCCCAGGCCAGGCACCATTCTTCTTCTGCGCAAGGTCGTCCGAACCTGCGCCTTCGCACCTACGGTTCCCCGTCCGCAGGTGAGGCCACACTAGAAGGCCTGCACCAGCAGCCAATTTGCTGCATTATTTTCCAATTCCCAACCTTCTGAAAATCATCCGAAATCAATCCCCGAGCACCTCGGTGCCTCAACCAAAAGTACCAACAAGTCATATATCAATATTCCAAGTTAGTCGAACCCTTGGAACACTCAAAATAACATCAAAACACCAAATCGAATCTAAAATTCAGCCTAAGGATTTCTAAACTTTCGAAATCCGCCAACGATGTCAAAACCACCCAAACCACATCCGAATGACCTGAAAATTTGCACACATCCCAAATGACGCTACGAACCTGTTCCAACTTTTGGAATTCCATTCCGACCTCGATAGCTAATTTTCCACTGCCGACCGGAAATCACCAAAACTCAATTTCGCCAATTCAAGCCTAATTCTACTCCATATCTCCGAATAACCTTCCGAACACACTCCTAAGTCCCAAATCATCTAGTGAAGCTATCTGAGCCACAAAAACCACATTCTGAGATCATTTTCCTATAGGTCAACTTCCGGTTGACTTTTCCAACTAAATCACCAATTTGAGAGACTAAGTGCCTCATCTCTCTCCACAACCACTCTGAAACTGTACCAATCAACCCAACACAACACAAAAGAGCTGAACCAAACAAGAATGAAGCAGAAATAGGGGAAACAGGGCTAAACTCTCGGAACGACCGGCCAGGTCGTTACATTCTCCCCTTCTTAAACAAACGTTCATCCTCAAACAGGTCTAGAAACATACCTGGAGTCTCAAACAAGTGAGAATATAGAATCCGCATATTCCGCTCGGTCTCCTAGGTGGCCTACTCCACCGGCTGCCCTCTCCACTGCACCTACACCGAAGCAATATCCGTAGACCTCAACCTTCTGACCTGACGACCCAAAATGGCTATTGTCTCTACCTCATAGGACCTATCACCCTCTAGCTGAACCGTGTTGAAGTCCAACACATGAGATGAGTCACCAATATACTTCTGAAGCATGGAAACATGAAATATCGGATGCACGATCGATAAGCTAGATGGCAAGGCAAGTCTATAAGCCACATCTCCAACCCTCTGAAGCACCTCAAAAGGCCCAATGAACCGGGGACTCAACTTGCCCCTCTTTCCAAACCGCATAACACCCTTCATGGGTGACACCTTCAGTAGGACCTTCTCCCCAGCCATGAAATATACATCCCAGACCTTCCGGTCCGCACAACTCTTCTGCCTCAATTGCACCATGCGAAGCCGCTCTTGAATCAACTTCACCTTATCTAAATCATCCTGTATCAAATCCGTACCCAAGAGCCTAGCCTCACCTGGCTCAAACCAACCAACCGGAGATCTAAACCTCCTCCGATACAAAGCCTCATATAGAGCCATCTGAATACTCGACTGATAACTATTATTATATGCAAACTCCGCGAGTGGCAGAAACTAGTCCCATGAACCCCCAAAAGTCAATAACACAAGCGCGCAACATGTCCTCTAGTATCTGAATAGTGCACTCGGACTGCCCATTCATCTGAGGATGAAAACTTGTGCAACACTCGACCTGAGTACCCAACTCTTTCTGCACGGACCTCCAAAACTGCAATGTGAACTGGGTACCTCTATCAAAAATGATGGAAACTGGAACACCATGCAACCGAACAATCTCCCGGATATAAATCTTAGCTAACCACTCTGAAGAATAGGTAGTACCAATAGGAATGAAGTGAGCGGACTTGGTCAGTCGATCCACAATAACCCATATAGCATTGAACCTCTTCGAAGTTCGTCGGAGTCGACTACAAAGTCCATGGTGATTCACTCCCACTTCCACTCAGGAATAAACAACCTCTGATGCAATCCATCGAGTCTCTAGTGCTCATACTTGACCTGCTGGAAGTTGAGGCACCGAGCTACAAATACAACAATATCCCTTTTCATCCGCCTCCACCAATAATGCTGCCTCATATCCTGATACATCTTCACGGCACACGGATGGATGGAATACCGCGAGCTGTAGGCCTCCTCAAGAATCAACTCACGAAGCCCATCTACATTAGGCGCACATATCAGACCCTGCTTCCTCATAACACCATCATCGCCAATAACTACATCCATGGCATCACCTCTCCGGACTCTATCCTGAAGAACGAGCAAGTGTGGGCCATCATATTGGCGCTCTCTGATGCGGTCATAAAGAGAAGACCTGGAGGCTACACAAGCCAATACCTGGCGGGGCTCCGATAGATCCAACCTCACCAACTGGCCCGCTGAGGCCTGAACATCAAGTGCTAATGGTCTCTCTGCTGCTAGAAGATATGATAGACTCCCCAAACTCTCTGCTCTGAGACTCAAGGCATCAGCCACTACATTGGCCTTCCACGAATGGTATAGAATCGTGATATCATAGTCCTTGAGAAGCTCCAACCATCTCCTCTAACGCTAATTCAAATCCTTCTATTTAAACAAGTGCTTCAAGCTACGGTAATCAGTAAAAACCTCACAATGAACCTCATACTAATAATGACGCCAAATCTTCAAGGCGTGAACAATGGCTGCTAGCTCGAGATCATGCACCGCGTAATTCTTCTCATGAGTCTTGAACTAGTGCGAGGCATAGGAAATCACCCTACCCTCCTGCATCAAAACACAACCAATTCCTATCCTCGAGGTATCACAATACACGGTATAAGAACCTGAAGCTGATGGTAATACTAACACTGGAGCTGAGGTCAAAGCCGTCTTGAGCTTCTAGAAGCTCTCCTCACACTCGGCTGACCACCTGAATAGAGAACCCTTCTGAGTCAATTTTGTCAAGGGTGAAGCAATAGAAAAAAAACTCTCAACAAAGCGACGGTAATATCCCGCCAAACCAAGGAAGCTCCTAATCTCGGTAGCTGAGGACGGTCTGGGCCAACTCTGCACCGCCTCTATCTTCTTCGAATCAAGCTGAATATCCTCGTTGGACACCACGTGTCCCAAGAAAGCTACTGAACCAAGCCAAAACTCACACTTGGAGAACTTTACATAAATCTTCTCCTCCCTCAAGATCTGCAATACAACCCTCAAATGCTAAGAATGCTCCTCCTGGCTACGAGAATACACCAGGATTTCATCAATGAACATAATAACAAAGGAATCCAAATATGGCTGAAATACGTTGTTCATCAGATGCATGAATGTTGCTGGGGCATTGGTCAGCCCAAAAGACATCACCAAAAACTCATAGTGGCCATAACGGGTCCTGAAAGCAGTCTTAGAAATATCTGAATCCCGAATCTTCAGTTGATGGTACCCGGATCTCAAATCAATCTTAGAGAACACGTATAACGTGATGCCTTTCAGATTAAAGAAATGTTTGTGCCACGTATCAATGCCTAGTTAACTGAATGTTAGAGGAACAAATAAAAAAATCACTGGAGGTTTATATTGACGATATATTAGATAAATCACTATGAGAAGAGGACCATTTGAAACATTTGCAGGAAACCTTCGACATACTGCGTAAATACAACATGAAGCTGAACCCGGAGAATTGTGCCTCCGGAGTCGACTCGGGCAAGTTACTCGATTTCATGGTGTCTAACCGGGGAATAGAGATCAACCCCAATAAGATAAAATCCATAGAAGATATAAGCGTAGCTGACAACATCAAGGCAATACAGAGGTTGACCGGGCGGATAGCCATATTGGGCCGATTTATTTCGATATCATCGGACAAAAGCCACCGATTTTTCTCATTATTAAAGAATAATAACGACTTCTCTTGGACACCGAAATGTCAATAGGATTTAGAAGAACTTAAACAGTATCAATCCCTTCTTTGTTGCACAACCCAAAGGCAAACGAGCATGTTACGACCCGAAATCCACTATAGGCCATGATGGAACCCAACGTGACCATTGGGCAAGCCAATGGTGAACCATCTAAATAATTATTCATTTTATTACTTTTGAAATTACAAGTTTTATTAAATAAATAATTCAATTCATTTGAAATCATGGATACACACAATATTAGTAAGATATAAAATAAAAAGGTAACAATATTAAAGCAAAACCATTAACATCAACTAGAATATTCCAAAACCTGGTGTCACACGTGCATGAGCAACTACTAAGAAATAAAATATCAATACAACATTTGTCTGGAATGTAAAATAGACAGGATAACATAAATCAATATGAAAGAGGCTCTGTGTGCTGCGGATCGTAACATGGGATGCATCTCACTGTAAAGTCCCCGTGATAGCTGCACCTTTGTGCCTAAATGACCACTGGAAATATAAACCTGCACAATAAGTGCAGAAGTGTAGCATGAGTACATAAATCAATGCGTACCCAGTAAGTATCTAGCCTAATCTTGGAGAAGTAATGACGAGGGGTCAACATTGACTCTTACTAGTGGTCCAATAAATCAACATGTATTAAATTATAAATGAAAATGAAATAGAACAGCAATAATGGAGTACGAAATGTAACTAGCAAAAATCCTCCAACATTTGTGACAATGTGAATTTCTCAAAATCTCATATACTATCTCAATAGATAAGAAATATCAAGTGCTATCTCCAACAGATAAGGAATATCATATTAATGGCAGGTCTCAATCAAAGGAAAATATCATGAATGCTCAAACTCCTAGCAATATTGCGCACGAGTTATGATGAGGTCGTATGGCCCGATCCAGAATAATGTGTTCCCCACCGAGGATTGACCGGCGGGAACCATAGATGCATCTCAATATACTGCCGAGGCGTTCTACCCGATCGACAGGAAAGGAAGAAACTTATCAAATTATAGACCACGTGTTTGCAATACAAGAATAGGGACATAAAGTAAGCATAATTGTTACCAGTAATCGGATATCCCATCAAACAACTCAAGGTATCGACCTAACATGATCTCTAATCAAATAACATTTACAAGTTTAGGTAATTAAACTAACAAGTCAAGTTCAGGTATTACAAATATCGCATGATCTAAACCTAAGTTTACCAGTGCAGAAGCATGATTTTAGCGTATGGACTCTCGTCACCTCGCGCGTGCATATCCCCCAAAACAAGTAGCACCTAAAAAATACATCACCTATGGGGTAATTTCCCCCTAACAAAGTTAGATAGGAGACTTACCTTGCTCTGAAATCTGATAACCGGCTCTAACGCCTCTCTAACACCTCAAACTGATTCCCATCAATCCGAAACTCATCATATAGGGAGAAAATGATCTTCAAGAATCACCCTAAATCGCCCCATGATCACGCTCAACTATGTCTAATAAAATACTAAACGGGCGTTGCAAATATAATCCGGGGTA
>ML310098.1:0-13516 GCA_005239505.1 Nicotiana paniculata
TATATATATATATATATATATATAAGGCCAAATACATAGACAGCTTATTAAACTTGGCCCAATTTTTCATTTTGGTACTCTAACTCAGTCTTGTTCCATTTTGGCCCTCCAACCTCATTTTTTATGTTCCACTTTAACACAAAAACTGTAACCAGTCAAAAAAATATAGCGCGTGCATATATACAAATCTGAGGTGTAATAGTATCCAATTAAATAATGCCACATGGTTTATTCATCCATGCCAAACGGGTCTACTCTAATATAACCGAACCCGATCCTATTTGGGTAAATTAAGGCCGCTTCTCTGTGACAAAATCCCTACCGGACTAAATTAAGGCCGCTTCTCTGTGACTAAAGATTCTTCTCAAATCTCTAATCGCACATGATGAACCTGTCGATTTTTTATGGTTTCTTCATCATCTGAAGACGAGAATGATATTTTCACCAATTATTTCTTCATATTCATCAACTATTTCTTCATATTCATCAACATTCGAGACTGATTTAAATAGTAGTTTTGATTGTTGCTGGCCTTAGAAGTAGCTATTGTTGTGGTTGTGCTGGTAAGTGTCGATTTGTCCATGCATTGCAATTTTTTTTGTCGTGGTATATTGGGAAATTCATACAAAAGCTAGGGTTTTGTATTTCGAAAAACAGTGTGTGTAGAATATTCTAACCGTGACTTTCTGCTCTTTTTTCTTTTTCATGTCGGAGTAAATTCAAATAATGGCAGAGGAATATATTATTGTTCGTTTCCACCATGGTGGAACGTTTACCAAAGCGACTGACCCGCAATACATTGGTGAGAGAGAAATGAAGGTAACTTCTATTGACAAAGACCACTTTTCTCTTGTCGAGGTTAGCTATTATACAAAGGATATGGGGTACTAAACTATTGGGCGATTCTACGTATTTAACTCTAATTTCAAGTGCTGTTAGAAAGTGACAACAAAATTTTAAATATTGTATCTCACCTTAAATGTGGTATTTTTCTTGATTTGATTATTATCCATGTTGGTTTGCTGGAATAGGAGTTCCCATTTGGCTTTTTAACTAGGCCTGAGATTTGTGACAATTCAATAAATAAAGGGTCTAGGGCAACATTAGATGGATTAGACAATATAAATGCTCAACAAACTGATGTAGACAACCAATCTCTCATTGAACAGGTAGAAAACAACACATATTTGACTAGCGAGGAAGAAAACACTAAATCTAGGAGATGACAATACTATTTTGCCTTCAGATCTGGAGAGTAGTGAGTCTGAATTAGATGCTATGCCTGAGGAATATGATAGTGAGTTAGATGATGAGTGTAGATCCTTAAGGCCAGAAAGAAAAAGAAAAAACAATCAAAAGTCAAAGAAACAGAGGAAAAATCATACTCCAACACCAGAGGTTAAGTTAGGAGAGGCTGAAGCAGACAAAGGGTTTGATGATATTGAGGGGCCAAACAAAAGAGACAAGTATGCTGGAAGATTAGGGGGGTAAGGACTATTACAGCAGTTCAGATATTGGAAGTGATGATAGTAGAAATGATTTGGATGCCCTGGCTAAAAGGGATGTTGACTTACTAGCTAGAAGGAAGAGTAAAAAATTAAGGTTTGACCCAGATTGTAAAATAACTATCTTTGAGCTTGGTATGGTCTTTGAAAATATTATGCAATTAAGTAAAGAAGTACAATCTTATGCTATAGAGTACAAAGTTCAGCTCAAACATAAGTCTAATGAGAAGCACATGATTAGAGTAAAGTGTAAAAGTAAAAGGCTATGTACATAAGATCCATATGCAAGCACTCACAGAGATTCTGGTGACTTTATTGTGAAAAAATATCAACCAAATCACAAGTGCACTATAAAAAATATAAACAAGTTGTGCACTTCCAATTATATTGCACATAAATACAAAGACAGGATCATATCCCAACCAAATATTAAACTTTGGAAAATTAAGGAGTGGGTTAGGGATCAGGAGGGGTTATATGTGGGAAGGACTATCTGTTATAGCACTAAGCGTATGGTCCTCAAGCAGTTCATGCGGGACTGGAAGTTGAAATTCTTCAGGTTGTGTGACTATGATGATATCATTAAAAGCACAAATCCTGAAAGTTCTTGTTGGATCAGGATAGACAAAGATACAAAACTTGAAAAGAACTTGTTTGTATATTTTTATGTGTGTTTTGATGCTCTTAAAAGAGGAAGGTTAGAAGGTTGTAGGAAAATTATTGGATTTGATAGATGCTTCTTGTATGTAAAGGTGAGTTACTAGTAGTTGTTGGTAAAAATGAGAATAATCAAATATTTCTTATAGCTTGGGTTGTTGTTGACCAGGAGAAAAAATATTCTTGGACTTGGTTCATTGAAAAGTTGATTTCAGACTTGGATTTAGGAGATGGAGTCAGCTTAACAGTTATGTCACATATGCAAAAGGTATTCTCTTCTAAATAATCTATTTCTATTTTTATAACGTAACTTTTCTGCATTTTATTGTTGAATAAAATTCCTGTTTTCTTGTTTTGTGTAGGGTCTGATTTCAATTATTAGTGAATGTTTACCTAATGCAGAGCACAGAATGTGTGCTAGACATATTTGGTTTGATTAGGCCAAAAATTGGAGAGGGGAAGAAAGATGAATGCAATTCTGAAAATGTGCTAAGCCTTCATATGAAGTAAAGTTCAAGGAAGAAATTATAAACATGGCAAAACTTGGGAAGAAGGAGATATGTGAAGATTTACTGGCATATAACAAAGAATGCTAGTGCAGGGCTTACTTTTCTACATGTTCTAAATGTGATGTTGTTACAAATAATATGTGTGAAACCCTTAATTCTTGGATAGTAGGACCAAGACATAAGTCAATTATAACTATGTTAGAGGAAATTAGACACAAAATCATGAATAGGCATGTTGATATGACGAGATTTGTTGAGACTTGGATAACAGACATTTCACCAATGGCAAGGTTAATATTAGAAGAAAACAAAGAGGTTTCTAGGAAGTGTAAAGTGTTGTGGAATGGAGATCCTGCATTTGAAATAGGTGAAGGGGACAAAAGGTTTATTGTTGACTTAGTAAGAAGGACATGCACATGTAGAACTTGGCAGTTGAGAGGCATTCCATATCCTCATGTTGTTCGTGTCTTCTATCACTTAGACCAAGAACCAGAGAATTAAGTTGAGGATCGGTACAAACAGAATGTGTTTGTAAAGGCTTACCAATATGGCATACAACCTGTCACGACCCAAAATTCATAAGGTCGTGATGGCGCCGGACATCATTGTTAGGCAAGCCAATCATTAATTAATTGAAATAATCTCCTGTTTTAGCATTTATAAAAATAATTACCTTTGACTTATTACATAATAACTAAATAGAATCCGTGAAGAAAATACGACGGTTTAACTGTTCCATTTTAGCAAATATAGCCCAAACACATCCCAGAACCCAGTGTCACCAGTATATGAGAAATTTCTAAGAATTTATACAATCATCACAAAGTTTGTCCAAAATACAAATTGGACAAGGAATTTAAAATGAAAATAAATATAGTATGAGGGAGACTCTGTCAGCTGCGGATCGCCTCCGGATGATGCCGCTCACCTAAGTCTCCAAATCCGTCACATCGCTATGAAAGTACCTATGCAATAAAAATGCACAACAAGTGTAGCATGAGTACGAAAACAACGTGTAATCAGTAAGTCGTTCGTCTAACCTCAGAGAGGTAGTGACGAGAATTCGAATTAGACACTTGCTAGAGGTCAAGTTAGTATATTCAAGTGTGACACTAAGCATGATTATCATAGGCAATTTATTAAAATCGGGAATAAATAATATCAACTCCTTCCACATTTAATACTTAAAATCTTCGTCATATTCATAACGACTAAACAACATGGGTGATTTAATCAAATAACAAATAATAAACCGGAAGGAACAACTTCTTCCAAAAATCTATAATAACTTTAAATCTTTGTCATTTCAGTTGACAACTTAAAATTTCAGGCCAGTAATCAGGCAAAATCACAGCAATTACGCAGTAAATATCATGCGCAACCAATACCGAGGGTCGAACGGCGCGGACCAACAATAATAAACTGTGCCGAAGGGTCGAACGGCTCGAACCATAGATGCATCTATTTTTTCCCGCTCGCGAATCGATCATGCGACGCGGTCAACATAAAAATAATAAGGCTAGCCTGCTCGCAAATTATACATGCGACTCAGGTGATCATATGTACACATATTCACATAATAAATCCGTATTTTTATCAAGAAAGCAATTTCTCAGGAAAGTGGTAAAATTCTTCTTAAATGAAGATGAAATATAGCTTTTAAATCTTTGTTTTGAAACTCATTTGCCAAGTTTAATAATATTTCATAATATAACCCTATCAGGTATACAATTACCCACAGAGGAATCAATTCTCTTCTACTAGATGGGTATAGCCCGTGCTAGCACGGGCCCAACATTTACACTTTGAAGTGATTAGTTTTTTTGCGATTTGGAATATCATCAGGATATAAAGTATGTAAATACTGCAATTGAATGCAAGCACTAATATTTGCATTTTAAGCTTTGATATTACAAATGATTAGATCCTATTATCAGCTGAGTATATAAACTCCCGTATTGATCTTCCTGTAATAAGCTAATCGCAGGGATGAAATAAATCACAACAAAAGCTAGCATAACAAAATCAATGATTAGATACTTAGGTATTTATCAAGTCTAATGCAGCTCGCTCTAGTTGAGTAACCTGAATACGTCTTCTTAATCTTAGCATGATCTATAGGATCTCTATGGAATATTTTCTACATAGAAAAGTCAATCAAAGTCTTAATCCAAGCAAAGTTTATGTAAACCAACTTTGCTTTTTTCACTAGTATACCTCGTCTTCTAAATATGTTCCAGATACACAAAATGAATTGTTACAACAGTACCTTTAGTAATACATTGTTGAAGGACATATAGCACATTTTTGCATTGGTTAGTAAACAGGACACTGAGAATCGCGTGATAGGAAATAAATTCAGTAAGAATTATAAACAAAATGGTAGCCAAACTTAATTTGACCAACCCATGTAAAAATAAGAACTGTTCAAAGTTCTTCACCATACACAATGTCCTAAAATCTCTTTAATGGTACAGGCAGGGTGCTTGATGAAAGACTGTATGAAATGAAGAAAAAGAAGGTATACGGAGCTTACCATGATACTTTTACTGAAAATTGTCCATTTATCAAGAATAATCATTCTCTCTGAGACAGGATCATTAACCTTACCTACCACATTAAGTGCAATAAGATAAATCTCCGGATAAAATACATCATAGTCTAAAGTATTTCCACTAAATAAGAAAACAATGACGTACCTTCTTGGTCATCTCAGAAGGCAGATAATCAAAGTAAGACTTGTAATATCTCCGAGCCTTGAATAGAAAAGTCCACATGTAGTTAGGCTACACATTTAAGTCTTAAGTTCACAAGTTTCTGTTCAACCCACTGTCGATCTGATGTGAATAAACATACAAAAAATATTGTCACCCTCAATTATGCTAAAATAGTTTACATAATAAAGAAAAACAAGCACAATTGCCTCTTATTATTGAGAATGCTTCTGCTTCTTGGACGTCTTTATATTTGCAAGCAATTTTATCCAGTGCAAGAAAACCTCTAGTGATATCCTGGAAGTTGTCTTTCTATTTTGGATTATTTGTGATTTTGTTTTGGTGACTTTTTTCATGTTCTTCCCTTGTTTGTTCTTTAAAAATTCATTCCTCCTACTTAAGATATTGCAAGCAAAAAAATTTCCTCAATTTCTTTTTGCCCCCAAATACATAGAAAAGGTGCAAATCAGTAATCAAGTGTTTTCAAAGTAATGAATAATAGAATAGATGAAACACACAAGGCATAACTTCTAAACACCTTANAAGTTAATAATAATATACTTAAAACTTATGGATACATCATGGTTAATACACATATATTATCCAAGAAAATAGTCATTTGGTTCATGCAACCAAGATTGTCATTAGCAACTTCATTCGCTAATCAATACTCTGCTTTCACTTCAAACCAGAAATAACAATTCTTTTCCTCTTTCATTTGGATATAAAGTTAGACTTTGACAACTTCCAGTACTATATGAATAACGACTCCACAGTTCTACTATAATAGAAAAATATTTTTGAAAAGTACACCCTAGTCTTGTTAGGAATTCAATTACCGATTCAATAACATTTACAGCCTATTATTACAGGCAGGATCACATGTACAACACATAGGGCATGTTAGTGGGTCCTAGACTACCCGGACATGGCATAATAGTAACTACGCACGGACTCCCATCACCTCGTGCGTACGTACCCTCCCCCCTCCCCGCAGATAGTAGCACATACTTAATTAGTTCACCTATGGGGACAAATCCCCCTCACAAAGTTAGAAAGGAGACTTACCTCGCTCCGAAATTCCATAACCGGCTTCCAAGCCCTTCCGACGACTCCAACGGACGCACAACGCCCTAAAACTATCCAAATAACGGCAAACCAATGAAAATATACTCTAATATTTGCAAAAATTTAAAATTATATAATTTCCTGACCCTGCTCAATGAATTGACCAAAATGCCCTCAGGCCCACGTGTCCGGAATCCGAAATTTCTCGAAGATATACTCTACCCATAGCTTTACTAGTTCAAATAAACGATTTAATCTAAATTCCATGTTCAAATTCGTGGCTAAAATCCAAATTACCATTTCTAGGTTTTCTTCAATATTTTCCACAATTTTCATGTATAATTCCATGCAATAACCTTGTATTTAACTTAGAAACATGAAGGAATTACTTACCTTGTGATCCTTGACAAAAACCCACTCTTGAAGCTCCTCAAAATCGTGCAAACCAAAAGAAAATGGAAGGAAATGACCAACAAATATCGGTTTTAAAACATTCTGCCCAGGCCATTTTTCGCACCTGCGATTCCGCAAGTGCGACCAAACCTCCGCACCTGCGGCTTTCCTCAGCTCAAGTCAACTTCACACCTGCACCCCATAGCCCGCATCTGCGACTTCGCAGGTGCGAAAATATCATCGCACCTGCGCTCCCAGCCAGACCACCACTTCTTCGCACCTGCGGCGCCATAGCCACTCCTGCGGCTCCGCACCTGCGGCAAAGCCTCGCAGGTGCGGTCACACCAGATGACAGCAATTCCAACTCCTCTTCTAACTTCAAATATTTATCCGTTATCCACCTGAAATCCACCCGAGGCCTCTGGGACCCCGTCCAATTATACCAACCTGTTTCCAAAACATAATGCGGACTTGCTCGAGGCCTCAAATCACATCAAACAACATCGAAACCACGAATCGCACCCAAATCCTAACTTTATGAACTTAGAAATTTCCAACCTCTACATCCGATGCCGAAACCTATCAAATCATGTCCAATTGACCCCAAATTTTGCACACAAGTCATATTTGACATTACGGACCTGCTCCAACTTCCGGAATCGCATTCCGACCCCGATATCAAAATTTCCACTTCCGATCGGATTTCTCGAAAACCTTCAAATTTCTATCTTTAACCAAATGACTTCAAAATGACCTACGGACATCTAAATTCACCTCCGATCGCGCTTCTAACTCCAGAATTACCATACGAAGCTATTCCCAAACTCAAAATCCCAAACGGACATCAATAACACTAATATGCGCTTCAAGCCAAACTTAGGAAATTATCTTCAAAATACTGACTTCCACAATATACGCCGAAATGCTCCTGGGTTATCCAAAACCCAATCCGGACATACGCCCAAATCCAAAATTATCATACGAACCTGCTGGAACCTTCAAATCCTGATTCGGAGGTTGTTTACTCAAAATTCCAATCTTAGTCAATTTCTCCAACTTAAGCCTTCTGAAATGAGAATTTCTTTCCAAATTAACTCTAAACTTCCCGAAATTAAATTCCGACCACGCCCACGGGTCATAATACCTGAAACGAAGCTGCTCACGGCCTCAGACCGCTGAACGACGCGCTATATCTCAAAATGATCGGTCGGGTCGTTACATTCTCCTCCACTTAAACAGACGTGCGTCCTCGAACGTGCTAAGAACTGTTCTGGAGTTATTTGAAATCACTGTTTAACATCCCGAGCACCTGCCCATGCTACTACAACCCAGTTGAGTACATTAGCTTGATCAAATATGAAGATTTCTTCTTTTACCATATAATAAGCTCAGAATCCAGTTCCAACACTTGAAATTTCTCTGTCAGGCCTAATTTCAATATATAAACACCGTATCAACTACCACACGATATACCAGAACATGACTGCATACCTTTGCTTAATTAGCACCATGCACCGCAAAATTCATCATCTAACCACAATGACGTTCCATGAACCTTAATAGCCAAAATTTCACGAATATGATGCTCCTGATGCACCTCATAACAAATATACATACATCCTTCTATAATGCTGGCGATACCACCACAATGGAGGAGATGTGTAGAAATTCATACCCAACTGGAGAGTTAACAAATCATTGAATATCTCATCTTGACTAGAATCATCACATCATTATGAACCTGAATAATGGTATTTGTTCTTTAATATACACTTCACATAACCTTATCGCACTGATCCCTGATCCGATAATCTAGTCTCACCCTGTATGAAGTGCTCAGACAACAAATCACCCCAAACATGACCAACAACCTCACATGATACCACATCGCGCCAATAGGCCATAGCTCGAATATGATAGTAAAAAACGACTCAGGAAGGGACCATTCAACTCATGCAACTAATATGAACTTTTCTCAGAAAATAGGAAGTAAAACACAAGAAATAAATATAGGAACCTTACTCGACATCACACTGATATGGTGTGCAACCCGATCCAAATAACATACCCGTGGCAACGTGCCACCCGATCCACACATAAAATTCACATAAGGAAATATATACGGAGCTGAATTGCTGACTATCACAAAATACTGAATATCGATCATAAGCACGCAAAATGCATAATACCATCCTGGGGAGACTGATAAAGCCATATGCTACAAAACTCAAGCACAACTGAGGTCCGATATCTATATATACACACACTCTGGATCTCGAGAGCTATCCTGCTCACATAACATCCCCATTACGCGGGACCTCAACATATAGGAAATTATCAAGCCGTTTCACAACTCACACGACACAATCATAATATCACATGAATTTGATGAAGATGGAACAACATCTGTTGTTCTAATACCTTTCCACGAAAAGCGCTCCAGTGAAATGAACGTGCTTGGCTCCTACGGAGCCCATAATCATATTTAAATCCATCCACAAACATCGAGTCTACCTTTCTCGGACCAAACTAAGCTAATAGATTTACCTGGGACCATATTAACCCACTTTCTCTCATAATACGCGAGAACAACCATCATAGCCGGGACAAACACCCCACAATCAACAAGCAAATGAACTGAACGCCTTCCATGCATAAATTCTCAAATAAGCAATATTGCACTTCTTTATACTCAGTCCAAATCTTCAATCCATTAAGTGACTATGTGTCACACTTATACAATCCTTTCGTGGTTACGCTCCCTTGACCTTCCACACCAGGTAACAAGTCTGCACACCCGCATCACCGACCGCACTAATACTGCAAAACACATCAAGAACCCATGACTAAGGTACAAAGCCTCTTTCACCGAATATCGATCTCAGGTGATGCTGAAGATAACACCAGCTTACTCTGAACTTTCAAATCACTTTTTCTTGCTCATCCGAGCTCATGACATCCTTGTCAACATCGAATCGCAATCTCGATTCTTACTCCAGTTACAAACTGCTTACCGTACCTAACATGCCAATATGAGGTGGCGCAAGAATTCCATCATAACTTCTGAACCACCAATAGGGTGAACACTTCATCATATAGAGACCTTTTACTTAACTCAATTCAAGAGTACCATCTCAAAACACGAGTGAATTCTCACAATCATCCAACATGCAAATCCTTAAGTAGTAGTCTATACCACCATAACCCTTCCGGGATCCGCCTACACCTGACAGGCCATAACACTCAAATTCTCCCACATGAAATCCATTACGACGGCCGACAAGCCCCGCACACACCGGCACAAACCACATGCATAACTTAATCACATCGAAGGAATTGATCACTGTCGTAAATGTGCCATTTCAACCATGGCTAATCAATCTATCTTCTTTTAATCATCTTCAATTGCCGCAGGAATAATAGAAACTTCCTTCAACTCATAGCAACTCAACCCTCACTCATACCGAGTGACCTTGATTCACGAGACTATGTTGCCTAAATCCCGCAACCCGTCTCATACCCTCCTGATAATCTTTCTACAATCCGGAGTTTATTTCTCTCACTCCTCCAATACTATCCTGCACGCTGAAACATATCATAGAACCCCATCCATTTTCCTTTTCTTAGGAATTACACTGCATAAGCTCAATCCTCGATCATACTGCTGCCTGAAACCCTTAAACACCGCATTCTTAACTTTGAATTCACTAAGACCGCTATTGAGAGTCACCCACTCAGACTAGTCCCGAATACAATCAACTCCAAGGCTCTCCTAGCATATGAACACCCTTTTCAATGAAACACATGACCGAGTCACTGTCCTTACAACTCGCCTATGCCTTAAGCATAAATTCTGAATATTCCAAAGCCTAACCCCGTCCTGACAGGGCCAACTTTTGCACACATTCATCAAATCCCACGCACAATCACCATTTTACTGCTTTCCCTTAGCTGTGATAACTTGTCGACACGCCGACAATCCGTAACCCCATGAGAAGACAACCCTACAACCCAACTGCAGATGGTGGGACTCCCCCACTTAGCTCGAAGCTACTCCTTGCACCACTCTAGACCATGCTGAGATCCTTTCTCCTTTGTTAACATGATCTTGCTCAACAATCCGTCCAACTCTTCCAAATTCTCTTGTTAGCACTCCCTAAATACTCAAATTCTCTAGCATCATTCACACATTCTTCCTCATACCGAATAGCCACTAGAACCCCTCACAGAGACTTGCCAACCATGCCAGCGCTAACCTATTCACAGGAGATAACCCACCTATGGAAATCACCAACTGACACCTTTCAACGATGCCGTACTCAACACCCTCTACAACATCAATATCCCATCCTAAGCATGTTCCCATTCACCAACTTTACTTGTCCGTCTGCTCATCATGGACATCTACTAAATGCGCGACAATATCTTCTATTTCCAAGCTATGATGTCGCTCCCCCACTTTGCGACTGCTCGACTTCCGCTTCTTACACCTGGCCTCCTAGAAATGGAACCACCGCCTAACTTCAATTCAGGATCATTCTCTGTAGCTCTTAAACCAGCAGATCACCACGACTTCAAACTCTCTGAAGATCATCTTTCTCTAGTTGCCTTCATTATCAAAACTTATCCGGTACTGAACCACCGCGCCTCACGGTCTCTGGCAGCCGCTTCTCAATACTTCTTCACAATACTCTGACCCCATGCAATCGAAGAATCCATAACACCGACCAGCTTAACATATTCCATTCTATCTATGACGACGACACCACATCACAGGTGCATATCCCACCTCACTTGAAGACACCAAGTCTTACTACTTTATCAACCCCAACCGGACCATTCATAATCCAAATGCCTTTCCTCTGCCGGAACTAAAATACCGAAATCTCGAATCACATTCTGAGAAGACCTCCCTTCAAGCCATTCATCACCCCCAACCTACTGGCAAGCATTCTATCATCATATCCGCATCGCGTGATAACCAATCACAAGCATCATCACTACCTGAGCATATCCTTAAAGCTCTCAGAATCACAGCTATTGAGCTGAAACAACACATTATTCGTTTGTAGGGAAACAACATCCTCAACTAATTACACATGGAGAACATCTCGAATTATATCCGTATCACCCTTTCAATTCCCCAAATTCCTGATTCATAGCAAGCGCTTCGCGACGTGTAAGATTGAGTAGGAATAAACATAGGCATAAGCCTCAAAGGAATCGAATCGCACGATGAGGAATCAAGAAGGGAAGTACTCCTAACAACCCTATAGCCTCTCGAAGATAAGTACAGACGTCTTTGTACCCATCCGCAAGAATCTACTCAACTTGCTTATGACTCGTGAGACCTAAGGGAACCTAGAGCTCTGATACCATGTTCACGACCCAAAATCCATAAGGTCGTGATTGCGCCGGACATCATTGTCAGGCAAGCCAATCATTAATTAATTGAAATAATTTCCTGTTTTAGCATTTATGAAAATCATTACCTTTAACTTATTACATAATAACTAAATAGAATCCGTGAAGAAAATACGACGGTTTAAATGTTCCATTTTAGAAAATATAGCCCAAACACATCCTAGAACCCAGTGTCACCAGTACATAAGCAATTTCTAAGAATTTATGCAATCATCACAAAGCTTGTCTGAAATACAAATTGGACAAGGAATTTAAAATAAAAATAAATACAGTATGAGTGAAACTCTGTCACCTGCGGATCGCCTCCGGATGATGCAGCTCGCCTAAGTCTCCAAATCCGCCATATCGCTATGAAAGTACATGTGCAATAAAAATGCACAGCAAGTGTAGCATGAGTACGAAAACAACGTGTACTCAGTAAGTCGCCCGCCTAACCTCAGAGAGGTAGTGAGTAGAGGTCGAATTAGACACTTGCTAGAGGTCAATTTAGTATATCCGAGTGTGACACTAAGCATGATTATCATAGGCAATTTATTAACATAAGGAATAAAAAATAACTACTCCTTCCACATTTAACACTTTAAATCTTCGTCATATTAATAACAACTAATCAACTTGGGTGACAAATAACAAATAATCAACCGGAAGGAAAAACTTCTTCCAAAAATCTTTAATAACTTCAAATCTCTGTCATTTCAGTTGACAACTTCAAATTTCAGGCTAGTAATCAGGCAAAATCACAACAATTACGCAGTAAATATCATGCGCAAGCAATGCCGAGGGTCGAACGGTGCGGACCAACAATAATAAATTGTGCACTGCCGAAGGGTCAAACGGATCGAACCACAGATGCATCTATTTTTCCCCGCTCGCGAATCGATCATGCGACGCGGTCAACATAAAAATAATAAGGCTAGTCTGCTCGCGAATCATGCCATCGACTCAGGTGCTCATATGTACACATATTCACATAATAAGTCTGCATTTTTATCAAGAAAGCAGTTTCTCAGGAAAATTGTAAAATTCTTCTTAAAGGAACATGAAATAAAACTTTTAAATCTTTGTTTTGAAACTCATTTGCCAAGTTTAATAATATTTCATAATATAACCCTATCAGGTATACAATTACCCACAGAGGAATCAATTCTCTTTCTAAATAATTATGAAAAGTACACTCTAGTCTTCTTAGGAATTCAATTACCGATTCAATAGCATTTACAGCCTATTATTAGTGGCAGGATCACAT
>ML310101.1:4073-18007 GCA_005239505.1 Nicotiana paniculata
AGGTAAATGATTCTGCGTGATATTCTGGGTGTCACTGTCTGTGATCACAATCAGATTTTGCTGGATCATCTTTTCTATTTCTCTTTTCAAATCCCGGCAGCTTTCAACATCGTGCCCCTGGGCATTGGAATGGTATTCACACCTTTTAGAAGGGTCAAAGTTTCTTGCACGTGGATCCACATGATTTGGAGGAATGGGTCCAATCATGTCATAATGCTTTAATTTCTCAAATAAGCTGGCATAAGACTCCCCTATTGGTGTAAAATTATCTTTCAACCTTTGCTCCCCTCTATATCCCTTTCTTGGATGCGGGTTATAGGGCACTTGGTAATTCTGTGGAGGCTGGTGGAGATTTTGCGATGCTCGCCTTCTGGGGTGTCTTGGTGGCTGGACAACATACTCAGGTGGAGCAAAAAAGTATTGTGGGTTCTGAGGTGGATAGTAGTGCTCATGGGAATCATCGGAAAACAGACAAGGCTGGTCATACCTTCGAGATGTTCTCCTAGGACCTCTTCTCAACCCCGATGCCATCATGATTTATTCATCTTTCTCATTCATGTCGCTAAGATTATCAAATTCAATCTGGACAGCCTGAGTTGCGGCTTTGAGAACTGTTTGGCTTATAATTTTGCCTGTCTTAAGACCATTCTCAACCATTTCTCCCATTTTGATTGCTTCTAAGAAAGATTTTCCAACTGCGGACATCATGTTTTGAAAATAATCTGGCTCTTTCGCCTGAATGAAGACAGTGATTAACTCGTGATCATCCATGGGTTGTTTAACTCTAGCCGCTTGCTCTCTCCATTTAATGGCATATTCCCTGAAACTTTCAGTTGGTTTCTTCTTCAGGTTGGAAAGGGAATTGCGGTCTGGGGCAATGTCGATGTTGTATTGGAACCGTTTGACAAAAGCCTGAGCCATGCAATCCCAGACATACCAGCAAGACGTGTCTTGATCAGTAAATCATTCAGAGGCTACACTCGTAAGGCTTTCCCCAAAATAAGCCATTAGCAATTTTTCATTTCTTCCTGCACCTCTTAGCTGATTGCAATACCTTTTCAGGTGGGCTATGGGATCTCCATGTCCATCATACTTATCAACTTTGGGGATCTTGAAACCAGGTGGCAAGCGGACATTAGGGAACATACATAGATCCTCGAAGGTAATACTCTTTTGATCTGCCAACCCTTGCATGCTTTTCAACTGTTGTTCTAAGCTATTCACTCTTTTGATCATTTCTTCCCCTGCCATATTTTCGACAGGCTTCTCAATATTTGCAGGAAGATCAAATAGGTATGAGTGGTACTCAGGAGAGTGGTATTGTTCTTTATGGGTAGAAAATTGAGACTCATGAGGTTTCCTCTGCACCACCATCGGCTGTGGGACAGTGAAGGCAGGCATAACAACAGTGGTTGTCTGATTGGTTGTCAATGGAAAATTTTGAGAGCATGCAACCAGAGTTCCAGCTGTGGTCGTACAGCTAGGATAAAGATTGAACCCATGTGTATAAGATTGATTAGACAATGAGACCGGGATGGTAGTTGTCGAGATGGGTGTGAATTTTGGGAAACCCGGAATAGAGAAGGGTGGTCCTTGGCCATTGGCCCATGCTTGACACATTTCAGTCATTTTCTGTTTCAGTACTCTATTTTCCTCAACCACAATAGACTCTTGTTGAACCTTTTGACCCTGAGTCTCGTGAGCACTCATAACAGCTTCGATGTCAGTTATCATTTTTTCCTTGGATTTTGCGTTATCAGTTTACCACAAACCGACCACCTCAAACTTTCTTCACAATTCCAAACAAAAGACACATTAAAATGGACTCAGTCGGTCCTTATTATCATTCTTTTTTTTTTCACTTTCTTCTTCTTTTTGAAATCATTCGATCGAACCTGATGTGGGTTGCCTACGTATCATGATGACGCATGAATCAGATATTGCGTAGTTCGGGAAGATTGGGAATAATATGAATAACCTAACTCTTTTGTTTTTTTTTTCTGAATTTCTTTTTCTATTTATTTTGAAACAAAGACTTAAAAAGAAGAAAGAAAATATTTTTGGATTTAGATTTTTTTTTTGTTGAGAATTTTTGAAAAGAAAGACTTCTAAAAAAGAAAGAGAATATATATTTCTTTTTGGAATTTCGAAAGAAAAAATTCTAAAGAAGAAAAGAAATATTTTTGGAATTTTGAACTTTTATTTTGAATCTATGAAAGAAATACTTCTAAAGAAAAGAAAATATTTTTGAAGCTTGAATTTTTTCTTTTTAATTTTCGAAAGAAGAATGAAATATTTTTGTATTTTTGATTTTATCTTTTTTTTTAATGAAATACTTCTACAAATAAAATATTTTTTGGTATCAAAATTTTCTTAGTTTTTATTTTTTCATGATTTTCTAAAACAAAGACTCCTAAAAAGGAATTAAAGAAAAATATTTTTGAATTTTTTTTTAAAGGGGAATCAAAGAAAGACTTTTCTAAAGAAAAGAAAAGGAAAATAGTTTTGAATTTTTTTTTAAAAAAAAATTGAGGGTCGAAACCGATGAGATTTACCTACGTATCTCACATCCGGTGAGAATCAGACCCGTGTAGTTCTGCCGTTTTGACAGAACAGGGAAAACATTACTTTTGAAAATATTCACTTATTTTCTTTCTTATTTATAGAAAGAGTTTCATACTACCTCACAGTCTTGTTTTTTTTTTATTGTTAGTTTTTATTTTAGCCGGTCAACACACAAGCCGAAACAAAATAATGCAAAATATAGCAGGTAAGATGCATCAGGATGGTCCTTTATTACGGGTTCATCTGTCCTAGACGGACCCAACCCCTGTGTTGAGTCCCCTAAGTCAAATGCACGTGATGCAAACAACGCACTTACTAGGGATCCGGCATGAGGTTATATCATTCTAAGTTTTGAATCCTGGGGTTTTATTCTAGACCAGGCTTACCCGAGCGGACAGCTCGAGCCGAGATCGGGGCAGCGTACCGGGAATACAGAAGCTTCACCGGCTGTGCAACTTATCCGTACCTCGTTCTAAAATTTGGGTATGACTCTAACAGAAAAGAAGTCACACGAACTGCACACTCCCCAGATGATTTAGAAGACTCAAAGAGAAGAGGGTTTCGACACAATTTATATACAGATCAGGTAAATATCAAAGCGGTAAATATGGCAATTAGCACATCAGGTTTAAACACGTAAAATCAGATAAGGAAAGCCAAAATATAACAGTTATTCTAAGCTCGAATTCTGAACCCTGAACCAGAGATTCTGGGTTCTAAGTCCCCAGTAGAGTCGCCAGAGCTGTCACACCTCCTTTTTCATCCGGTAAGGGTGGACTAGGGAGTTTTTCCAATTAAAGTGACATTATTCGGATTTGGGATTTATTTTAGTTTTCAGAGTCGCCACCCGGATTTTTGACGATGTTCCGGGACACCGTTTTATTTTAAAAAATCCCAAACCGAGGAAATTTTGACTCTGTTTTAAGTTGTCTGTGACCATAAATCCGAGTAAGGAATTTTGTTAACCCGGGAGAAGGTGTGAGGCATTCCTGAGTTCCGGGGTTCTAGCACGGTCGCTTAACTATTAATATTTGGCCTAATTATCTAATTATTTACATATTTTAGCTTATTGTGCATTTAGCCTTTTTAATTTTTTTTTGCCGCTTTTAATATTTTATGTATTATTCTGAAACAAGTCACGATGGCGTGCACTTGTCGTTTTGGACACATTGTAAACGCGCCACATGAAATGCACCCGCAATTTACAACGTGTGATTTTTATTAATGCTCGAAGTTATGGCCGGGTCACATGAAATGCACACCCGAATTAAAATTTTACATATCGTGACCATGCCACGGGAACCGTACCCATAACCGTGATAAATTATGAGAAGTGATTGTGAAAATATTCATCACCCTCGGATTATTTAGGCAATTGGTTAAACCTCTAAATTATGGAAAGTATCTGCAATCATTCCTTATGGGTTAAACATGAATTAGCCTACGAGCTTATTGCTATGGGGTTGATGGCCCATTTCCCAAATAAAATCTGAACCTCATAAAATCAAGCACAAACTCACAGCCCATCAATTGTCAAATATTTAGCTAACGGTCATATCTCTTTGCATTCAATTAAACCAAATAGCGCACCTAGTCTTTATACAAATCTTAACAAATAAAGAGAACCATGATGATATGCTACCAAACACATTTAATACTTTGCTAATCAAGTAACTGATCATAAAGTTTAACAACCAAAATCATGCCTCAATTAATTGATAATTAACTTAAGAATTAGATATTTGAGCCACTAAAACATTGTTTATTCACTTGGGAAACTATTTGATTATTTATATGAGGAACCCAATGATCAGAACAAGTCTATACCTAATCTTAAATTACAACTATTTCCTTATTGGGCCAAAATCCCTTTTCAGTGCATTAACTATTTAAAACAATATGAAAATCAAAACTTGATTCTAATTAAACCCAAAACTCATTGTTGTCTGTGTTCTAAAGAAGAACTAATTCACAACGAAGCATTCACAAAATTTCTCATCAAAGAGGCGTTAAACAGAACCCAAACAAACACATGGAAAATGATTCAATAGCAAACGGAAGTTTAAAAGAAAACAACCACTAAGAAATTCGAATAGCAAAGGTAAGAATGAACCTTCATATCCAGCAAATAAACTTCTTTAATAGGTGAAAACACGAAGCTCCCAACGTCAGTAAAATACATCAATCCCAAAGATTACAGCGCCAGTAAAGAGCTCGAACAAGATCCGCGACATAAGCACTCGAATGACGACCTCGACTCTCTTTGTGGTGATTTAAAATCTTGTTAGAATTGGTTCTTGGACTGGTTTACAACTAAGTTTGGGCTCTATTTTTTTTACGTTCTTGGAGATTGATTGATGTGTAATCTTCAGCTCATTTCATGGCTGTTTAGTGGAGGGATTTCAACTGAGTTTGGGGAAGTTTTTTCAGGTCGATTTTGGAGCTGTTAGAGGTTGTTTTTTTGCTGATTTTCGCTGGGTAATTGGGGCTGTTTTTCAGATCATGGTTGCTGGGTTTGGGGAGCATTTTGCAGCTCGTTTTGGAGCTATTTTGGCCTGATTTCGGGCAGATTTCGTGGTTGTTGCTGGGTGATAATTTTTTAGGGTGATGGGTGATTAAGAGGGTGTTTTAATGGTGTTTTTAAGAGCTGGACTTTAGGTGTTTCATTGTAGTTCTTCCGGTGTTATTTTCCGCAGGAATCCATGGCTTTTTATGGAGGAAGATGGGGTTGTTCAAGGTTGTTTTAATGGTTTTTGTTTTTGGGAGTGAAAGGGTGAGGAAGAAGAGGGGGGGGGGGGGGGGGGGGTCACGGTGCTAGCGTTGTTGGTTGAGGGTGGAGACGACCAGATATGAGAGGGGGTAGTTGGGATGGAGGCTGGAGAGGAGCGGCTCCGGCGAGTCTGGTGTTGGCTGCAGAGAAGTGTGGAGACGAGGGGGGAAGAAGAAGAGGCAGCGATGTGGTTGTTCTCCTTCTTTCTAGGGTCTGTCTTCAGGCATGTGTATTTTGTGTGATTAAGGTGTAGTCCCCCTTGCTGATGGTTGTCGTGAGTGTATAAGAAGGAGTATTTTAGGTTAGTGGGTATTGGGCTAAGGGGAATGGTCTTGGGAATTGGGTTGGTTTCAGTTCTGGTTGGATTTTTGTTTTGGGCTAGGAAGACTAAAAAAAGATATAATGTGTTTATAAAAATTAAATAAAAACTTACTCTTAATTAATTAAAATATACTAGTAAAATAAAACTAAATATTAAAAGTAAAAATATGTTTGTAATTTTTATTTTTGTGCTTAAAATAAAGTAAAAGAGATATTAGGCCTAAACAAAATGTTTAAACGCTAAAAAGTATAATATCTCGGGGAGGGTCAAAAATTACGCGTCTACAGCTGCCCCTCTTTGACTGGAAACGCGAAGAGTTTTCAGACAAAGAACAACAAGACATGTTTTGACCCGACCTTTATTTAAAAGTGTGGAAAACTTAAAAGGAAGGAGGATGTGACCGGGTCCTGGTTTTGGACAGCCTACATATCCCGGGTTATAAGGGAATCAGGTCGCGTGTAGTTCAAGGAGAGTGATGAAATGATGAGTTGCAGAGTCGAGCGATGTTCCGTCTGAGGCTCCGGTTCGCGGTCCCGTTATTACATCAATTTCAAAAAGAAGACTAACTAAGCCTATCGGCTACGAGTTACAAGATTCTTATCTATGAGTCTTCTGAAGCTTGGTCTTGAGCCTTGGTTGGTTCTTCATGCAGACTCTGATCTGAATCTTGATGCTTGCTGGCTGCAGGTGCTAGTTCATTCTTCTACAGCTTTTTCGGATCAAGAATGGACATGCATAGCTTGTGACTTCAATCTGTCTCGAGCAGTCCACATCTTTTCCGCTTATGTAATTTGGGGTTCAACTCTTTTCTTTTCTTATTCTCTTTTATTCAGAATTGAGACGTCTTCTTTTGGTCGTCTCGAATCCATTGTAACCTATGCAAAATCAAAGCAAACGAACGAAATTTTCTGCCCCAGTTTTCACTAGGAAAATTTCGTGAGTTATTGTAATAAAATCTATGTTACTTTATTATTGAAAGCAATGAAAAGCCGGGAATGGTGCACCCGGAGTTATTGTGGACTAGGGAGTGGATACCCTATGCCCAAAGGTAAAATCAACTAGGGATTGGAGACCCTATGTTGGACAAGATCGACAGGTTATGCTGTCGTCAAGAAAAAGATCACCAGGTTATGCCGGTGTCTGGGGGGAGGATCAACGGGTTATGCCGTTGTCAAGAAAAGAGATCACCAGGTTATGCTGGTGTCTGGAAAGTTCAACAGGTTATGCTGTTGCCGGGAAAAAAAGATCACTGGGTTATGCCAGTGTCTGGAAATGATCAACGGGTTATGCCGTTGTCAGGAAAAGAGGAGATCACCAGGTTATGTTGTTGCCTGGGGAAAAGAGGTCACTGGATTATGCCAGATTCTGGAGAAGAAAAGTTCACCAGGGTATGTTGGTGTCTGGAAATGAGATTCATCGGGTTATTGCCGGCATCAACTAAGGAATGGGCACCTATGTTGGTAGGGAATGGTGCACCCTGATTGAATGTAGACTAGGGGGTGGATACCCTATGTCTAAAAGTAAAATCAACTAGAGATTGGAGATCTTATGTTGGAAAAGATCGACAGGTTATGTTGTCGTCAGGATAAGATCACCGGGTTATGCCGGCATCGAGGACAAGATCAACAGTTTATGTTGTTGTCGGAAAAAAGATCACCAGGTTATGCTAGCGTCAGGAAAGATCAACAGGTTATGATGTTGTCATGAAAATATCACTAGGTTATGCTGGAGTCTGGAAAAGGTCAACAGGTTATGTTGTTGCCGAGAAATGATCATCAGGTTATGCTGGCATCTAGGAAGGATCAACAGGTTATGCTGTTGCCAAAAAAAAAATCACCAGGTTATGCTGGCGTCTGGGGAAGATCAACAGGTTATGTTGTTGTCAAGAAAAAGATCACCAGGTTATGTTGGCGTCTAGGAAAGATTAATGGCTTGTGTTGTTGTCAAGAAAAAGACCACCAAGTTATGCTGGCGTTTGAAAAAGATCAACAGGTTATGCTGTTGTCAGGAAAGGCCAACAGGTTATGCCATTTCCAGGAAAAGATCACCAGGTTATGCTAGCGTCTGGAAAAAGTCAACAGGTTATGTTGTTTCCAGGAAAAAAGATCACCAGGTTATGCTGGTGTCTGGAAAAGATTAACAGGTTATGCTGTTGTCAGGAAAAGATCACCAAGTTATGCTGGCGTCTGGAAAAAGTCAACAGGTTATGTTGTTGCCAAGAAAAGAAATCACCAGGCTATGCTGGTGTCTAGAAAAGATCAACAGGGTACGTTGTTGTCAAGAAAAGATCACCAGGTTATGCTGGCGTCTGGAAAAGGTCAACAGGTTATGCTGTTGCCAGGAAAAGAGAACACCAGGTTATGCTGGTGTCTGGAAAAGATCAACAGGTTATACTGTTGTCAGGAAAAAATCACCAGGTTATGCTGGTGTCAACTAGGGAATGAGACCCTTATGTTGGAAAAGGTGTAGCTAGTGATTGGAGGCACTATATTACTTTAGGTTTGAATTATTTTCAACATCATTTATTCTTCTTCTTCTTCTTCTTCTTTTCATTTTATTTTCAGAGAATGAGTGAATGCGGGAAAGAATTTTTAGAGGGGACTTCCTTTTTTGGAATTGTCGTTGCAAAGCCACTTCTAGCCCTTGCGCAGCTTCTTTTGGTTGCACCTTCTTCTTGCAAGGTTGCTTTCGGGTTGCACCTATTTCCTATTTTTCAAACAAAGAACAATTTGTTAGTTTGAAACGGTGGTTGGTTTTGCGGCCTTGATTTTTTCAACCACTTGATTTCGGTCCGTCCTTTTGGCGAAGATCTTAACTTCTGCTTGCTGGGGGTTGATTTCATTTCTAACCTTGGAGACCCTGGCCTTTTGAAACTTCACAATAGCGGTCGGTCGCGTGGGATCCAACATTTTAACTTTATTTTGCCTTTGTAGGTCTTTCGCTTGCTTTTCTTTTGGATTTTCGGAGCATCGAGGAAATTTTGGCTCCTCAAATTCTGTTGCAACGGTTAGTCGCATGGGACTTGACCTTTCCAACTTATTTTTCCTTTATCGGCCTTTCATTTCTGACCGTTTTCCTTCAATTTTGAATTCAGAGTATTTGAGGATCTTGGTTTTTCAAAACCTTGCTGAGGCGGTTAGCTACATGGAACTTAACCTTTTCACCTCGACTTGCCTTTATAAGCACTTCAATTTAATTTTCTCCTTCCAAGCGTTTTGAGTTTGAAGAATTGAGCCCCATGGCCAGTCAAGGTCGACTTGATGCCCTTAGCGAGGCTGGGTGCCTTTTTGTATACTAGCTCGTACCAAATGAGAACCTTGTAAATCAGTCTTACCATCCTTTCTTTGCCTTAGTTTCGGAAAAGAGTTAGACCGAAAGGGATTCAAAGAAAAATAAACAATGGAATGGAAAATGAATTAAACAAGAGGTACCCCTTTCGGGGAAAGGAAAGAAGGACTTATCTGGAGTACATGCGGACTTCAATGAACATGACATGCCTTTTGGACTGGATGCCTGATCCGTGTAAACCGTCCGACTCTTAGAAATTCATCACAATTATTACCTCGAGATTGAGAAACCTTGCCCCGTACTGTGTCCATGTCAGTGACCCATTATCCTTTTCGATCAGTGGTGCCCATTGCGGGTTTTCACCAACTAACCTCTCTCATTTCTCTTCTCACCATCGCCCTGTAGTGCTCTTTGCGAGTTTTCACTAACAAGACTCTCATTTTCAATTTCTCTGCTTACCGTCGCCTCACGGTGCCCGTGCGGGTTTTCACCGATAAGACTCTCTCATTTTTATTTCTCTGATTTTCTTGCATCAGATCCAAGTAACTGTATCCTCCAGTTTTGTACATCTTTGCCGATTGATCGGAAGGACTTGAACAGGATTTTGGTGAAAAGGATTTGTATTGAATTACAACTTTGGAACCTTTCAGGCAAAAACATCGCCGAACTATCATAACATTTGCCCCAGCTTAAACTCTTGGGGAGATGTGTTTTATTTTGGTGTGACTGAACCCCAGAGAGAGGCTGCCTACGTATCCTTTCGGAATCAAGTCGAACGTAGTTCAGGGAACTTTTGTTTTTGTTTTTTTATTTTTGTTTTGTTTTTCCTCTGTTTTGTTTTGTTTTGTTTTCTCTTTCTTTTGCTTTCCTTGTTGTCCTTTTCTTTTCTTTTTTCTTTTTCCATTTTATTTTTATCTTTGTTTTCTCTCTCTTTTTTTTTTAATCAATAGCACTTTCGGGTTCCAAAGAGGGTAATCAAAGAAGAGTAACCGGCTCAAAGGGTTTGCAAAAGGGTTAATGGTGTTTGGGTAGCGAGAATGAAATCTTTTGTCATCCCAACCGGAGAACATTTGAAAATATATGGAGGATCAAAGATAGTACCTTTTGACTTAACCTGCATTGACAGTTGTTTCAGGGACATTTTCTTCGAGCCCCAAGTACAACGCACTCTTTTGGTAGCACTCTTGTTGAAATGCATGGACCTTTCCAATCTGAACCAATTTTCCTTTGGTTGTTCCGATTCATTGTTTTATTTCCTTGACCTAACTTCATTTGCATTCTGATTCTTGATTCATTATTTCGAAGTCTGTTAGTGTTTTAGGATCTTTTGACTGCACCTGCGTTGACAGTTGTTTCAGGGACATTTTCTTTGATGCATCCCAAGTACAAACGCGCTCTTTTGGCAGTACTCTTGTAGTATTGTATTGACCTTTTCAATCTGAACTAATTTTTCTTTGGTTGTTCCGATTCATTATTTTATTTCCTTAAACCAACTTCATTTGCATTCTGATTCTTGATTCGTTATTTCGAAGTCTGACAGCATTTTAGGATCTGGGCATAAAGTCCGCAAGCATGTCATGTTATTGAAATCTGCATTTGAACAGAACTGAAAGTAGAGTAAGAAAAGAGACAAGTAAGAAAAGAGATATTCTTGGAAAATAAAATATTAATTCCATTTGATTTTTTTTTTAAATTTTGAAGTTTAAAAATAGAAGGGTTTACATCGGAAAGTAAGACAATAAAGTAAAACATCCGGATCATACCCTGAGATAATCCAGACGCAGAAAGGATATCAAGACTGGCTACTGAGACTCCCATCTAATAGGGGAAACTTTCAGGCTTGGCAACCGTTTTTTGGCTTTTCTTCTGTCTCGGCAATGGCTGCAATGGCCTTCAGTGCCGAATCAAATTCTTCATCTTCACAAACCATTCGACTACCGACCCAGTGTGAGCAGGCAGGGGATTGTTCATCATATTAGGGTCTTCTTCATCCTATGCACTATTGTCTTGTCACGACCCCAAATCCTACCAGGTCGTGATGGTGCTTATCGTGGAACTAGGCTAGCCAACCATCACATAACTACTCATCCGTTCTATTATAATGTTTCAATAGTCAATAACAAACAACAACAAAGCATAAAATAATTTCTTTAAGACTTTACGCCCCAATAAAAATCTAACAGTCTAAACAACTCTCCCAAGACTAGAGTCAACATGGTCACGAGCATCTAAAATATAAAACTAACTCTGCTAATGTCTATGAAATAAATACTAATACTAATAAAGGAAGGGAAATGGAGAAGTTGCGGACGCTGGACAGGTACCTCGAAATCCCGTGAATCTGATGAAAGCGAATGAAGACAGCTACTGCTCCGAACCGGTACCTGGATCTGTGCACAGAGGCACATGGAGTAATGATGAGTACGCCAATTCAAGCCTAATTCTACACCGGTCCTCACAAAAATATTCTGAACACACTCCTAAGTCCTAAATCACCTAACGAAGCTATCCGAGCCATAAAATCCGCATTCCGAGGTCGTTTACCAATAAGTCAACTCTCGATTGACTATTCCAACTATAAGGCTATTTTTTTAAAAGACTAAATGACCAAACTCTCACTACAACCATTCCGATTCCGAGTCTACCAACTCTATCACATCAAGAACAGTTTAACCAAGTTATGACGAGGCAATAACAGTAAATATAAATGCAGATTCTATGTAACGACCGACCGGGTCGTTACATTCTCCCCCTCTTAAACAAACGTTCGTCCACGAACGTGTCTAGAAACGTACCTGGAGTCTCAAATAAGTGAGGATATTTGCTCTGCATCTCTCGCTCGGTATCCCAAGTAGCCTCCTCCACTAGCTGACCTCTCCACTGTACTTTCACTGAAGTTATATTCTTAGACCTCAACTTTTTGACCTGACGATCCAAAATTGCTACTGGCTCTACCTCATATGACATATCACCCTCGAGCTGAACCGTGCTGAAGTCTAACACATGAGATGGGTCACCAACATACTTCCTGAGCATCGACACATGAAATACCGGATGAACACTCGATAGGCTGGGTGGCAGGGCAAGTCTATAAGCCACCTCTCCAACCTTCTGAAGTACCTCAAAAGGACCAATAAATCGTGGACTCAGCTTTCCTCTCTTTCCGAACTCATAACACCCTTCATGAGTGATACTTTCAGCAGTACCTTATCACCTTCCATAAAAGACACATCCTCGACCTTTCGGTCCGCATAACTCTTTTGCCTAGACTGCGCCGTGCGAAGTCGCTCCTAAATCAACTTCACTTTCTCCAACGCATCCTGAATCAAATTTGTGCCCAATAACTTAGCCTCACCAGGTTCGAACCAACCAACCGGAGATCTACACCTCCTATCATATAAAGCCTCATATGGGGCCATCTGAATACTGGACTGGTAGCTGTTATTATATGCAAACTCCGGTAGTGGCAGAAACTGATCCCATGAACCACCAAAATCAATCACACAAGCCCGTAACATATCCACCAAAATTTGAATAGTCCGTTCCGACTGCCCGCCGGTCTGAGAATGAAATGCAGTGCTCAACTCTACATCAGTACCCATACCTCTCTGTACGGCCCTCCAAAACTGAGATGTGAACTGAGTACCTCTGTCAGAAATAATAGAAACCGAAACTCTATGCAATCGGACAATCTCCTTAATGTAAATACCAGCTAATCGCTCTGAAGTATAAGAAGTACCAACATGAATGAAGTGCGCGAACTTGGTCAATATATCCACAATGACCCAAATAGCATCAAAATCCTTCGATGTCCGTGGAAGCCCAACTACAAAGTCTATAGTAATCCGCTCCCACTTCCACTCCGGAATATCTAACCTCTGAAGTAATCCACCTGGTCTCTAGTGCTCATACTTGACTTGCTGGCATTTGAGACACCGTGCTACATACTCAACAATATCTCTCTTCATCCGCCTCCACCAATACTGCTGTCTAGATCCTAATACATCTTCGCGGCACCCGGATGAATGGAATACCGCGAGCTGTGAGCCTATGATAATATCAACTCTCGAAGACCATCCATATTGGGCACAAATATACGACCCTGCATCCTCATAACACCGCCATCACTGATAGTCACACCCCTGGCATCATCCCGACGGACCCTATCATGAAGTACTAAAAAATGTGGATCATCATACTGCCGAGCTCTAATCTGGTCATAGAGAGAAGACCGGGAAGCCATGCTAGCTAATACCCGCGGAGGGTCTGACGAATCCAATCTCACCATCTGACCCGCCAAAGCCTGAACATCAAGTGCTAAAGGTCGCTCTGTTGCTGAAAGGTATGCTAGAATCCCCAAACTCTCGGCCCTGCGACTCAAGGCATCGGCCACTACATTGGCCTTCCCCGGATGATACAAAATAGTGAGATCATAATCCTTGAGAAGCTCTAACCATCTCCTCTGACGCAAATTTAAGTCCTTCTGCTTTAGCAGATACTGCAAGCTACGATGATCAGTGAAAATCTCACATTGTACCCCATACAAGTAATGGTGCCAAATCTTTAAGGCATGAACAATGGAAGCTAACTCAAGATCATGCACCCGGTAATTCTTCTCGTGCACCTTCAACTGCCTAGACGCGTAGGCAATCACCCTACCGTCCTGCATCAATATCGCTCCCAATCCAACTCTAGAAGCATCACAGTAGACTGTGTAAGAACCCGAACCAGTAGGCAAAACCAATACCGGAGTTGTGGTCAATGCTAACTTAAGCTTATGAAAGCTCTCCTCACACTCATCGGACCATCTGAATGGAGCACCCTTCTGGGTCAATCTGGTCAATGGTGAAGCAATAGAAGAGAATCCTTCCACAAAGCGACGATAATATCCCACCAGACCAAGGAAACTCCTAATCTCAGTAGCTAAGGACGGTCTGGGCCAACTCTGCACCGCCTCAATCTTCTTCGGATCAACCTGAATACCCTCAC
>MDKI01166546.1:0-10105 GCA_005239505.1 Nicotiana paniculata
AAATAATTTACAAGTTCAAATTTCCACGACTATAAGCTGAAATAGTCTGAACACGTTGTATCAGCCCATATCCGTAACCCAATATGAAATCACATAATATACCGCGTGGCTCAACCACTCATAGCGATAACTCCTAACCACAATAGCTGTTCAAACAACTCAATACCAGTACATACCCTCTTATCAAACCATGCATCGTTCTAACACTTCCATATACTGCCGATGATGAAAGAAACACGTATAAACCAGTAACCATTCGCCCGATCAGTATCAATACCATCCAAAGCCATAACTTGTGCACTCAATAACCACATACCAAGAGTTCAATTCATTAAATAAAGAAGACTCGCACGAGAGGGATATCCTTCCACTAACACTTACCATTACCACATCATACTAAAAGCCTGATACACATCGTGAAACCATATCACACAAATCCGGCACCAAGGATCATACCTCTACCTAACCGAGCTGCAAAGCGTGATCCCATCCAACCAATGGACCACATCACACACTCCAAACCACCTTGCTCAAAATCAATAACCATGCGAAATTCGACATCAATTACTCAAAGTGCATTTCCATAATCACGAGAAATCGGACGATACCGTGCCACCCGAACCAGAAAGAACATAACCAACACGTCTCAATCCTGTAACACCCAATTACTTACCTTACTCAAATCTCGATATACAGCCCCGATAAGACTACATCATATGCACATATATAACCAACAATCACAACTCCTCGAACACCGAAAGGTAACTCATAGATCACTCCAAGACACGAATAAGCTCAATGACAATCGAATGGTACATCCCTCAACAATAGCATTTCGGAGTCAACAATTCCAACTCGGTGCATACCACATACCCATACCGGCCTACCAATAACTATAAGTCAACTCTGGTCACCCACAACAGGTAGATAACTCTCTGAACGTTCATAATGACTGAATCATGACATATACTAACACTTGACTAGCTTTGCTCCCATCCTCATGGTTCACAACTACAGAAATAATCTGTTCATGAAAACTCCCAGTCTCAAAATCCATGAGGCACACCAATTACCATATCTGATCCTAATTCCCCACTTCAAATATATAACACATTCCTGAGGCTCAATCATTCCACGAGGGATACCCCCATAATTCCTTTGTGTCACCAAGAAACCTTGAATATCAGCAGCCGACCCGACGATAGAGAGTTGTAACACCAATGAAGCGCACTTATTCAAACACATTGTCTTGAACACGTTGTCCTTTAGGAATGTATACTTCATCTAGCCCTCCAATAGTGGTATCCTTTACCTAATCATCTGAAACTGCCAGTTATGGCCTTTCTTCTAGAACTGAACCGTGATCTCACATATGCCACTCTCTACTATGCACAAAATACCGCCTACGCCATGCAATCCCATGATAAATATGAGAACTTCATGCTCTCTTCCTAGCCGCAACAACTACGAACTTTCCATTTGATCCCATCTAGAAGCAAAATCACTATACATCACCTAGCCCTCACGCCCGTAGAAATATACATCTCCAGCCGTGGTAGAAACAATCAAGAACTCCCGAATCATACTTGTACAACACCAAACCGTCAGGACTGAATCCTTCTAACTGAACCAAGCTACGCATGCCACCAAATTCCAAGAGAATTGCTAATAAACACCTGTAACAACTCATTACCTTATAAAAACCCAAAGAACCAACCATATCCCATATCATCCCGATCCGACCTACTAACAAGTTGTCCTACTTATTCAAGTTCCTTCTGACTTACCTTCGAATTGACACTTCTTCTTGCCATAGTACCACAATTCTCAATCCCGACTCACCACACGAAACCTGAACATAAAATATACCGTCTAAGGCTCATAAGTGACTGAATACTCCCTCAATTATCCCCTAAATGCACCACATTGGAAAACTTAGCCTGAAGAGACTTCCTGCGAATTTAAAGTCATTACCTTCTCTTTCCTAATACTGATGGATAGAATCCACGATAATGCAAATACACCACAAGTCTTGACACATTTCCCGTAAATCTCAATTCTAGCCCTTCTCACACCTTGAAGACCCTCGATCTATACATATAACCTTGAATTCGTCTGAACCATTTTCAAACGTCTTTTACTCTATGCAATTTCAATTACAGTAACCAAGTATCCAGAACGACCTGACCCCGCTTGCAATCCACATACTAGGAAAGTAATCCACACCCTTGAAGCAACAAGCACGCTCATACATTGCACACTCTACACTTACCACTACAACTCCATCATACAATGAATTCCACTATCCGTAAAGTACGTTACAACTTGTATCGAAGAAATTTCCATCACTCGAGTCATTCCCTAACTCCACCTCTGTAGGTTATAGCTGATTCACCAACATACTTCAAACCGAAACCAATACAACACATAATCATGTAATCAACTTATCAATAACGAACTTCCCCACTTGGCTCAAAGCCAAGGATCACGACAAACAAGACTATGCCCACACATTATCACTGCCACCATGATGTGGTGGGATTCAACTAAATCCTCCATAAACTTATATGACCTAAATCATATAACACTCAAATCAATTTCCAATCTCGCATCCACCATTGTGATGGTCATGCCAACTCCCACAAACGATCTAAACTCAAATTGCAACATGCATCATTTATTGATAGAGAGAACTTACTACAAATAAACATAAGGGTCACACACCTCAGGAGAACCCGTAGGAGATACCCCTACATGATAAATCTCAAAATGTTATCTCCCTATACACTTCCAAATATCATAGCTATCACATAATCACTATACCTTCCTACATTAGAACACAACTACTGCCTGCCCTCGAGACATCCCATAAGCCGTATAAGGACCTGAAGCTGATGGCAATACTAACACTGGAGATGTGGTCTAGGAATTCTTGAGCTTCTGGAAGCTCCACTCACACTCGTCTTACCACATAGATACCTTCGCTGGACACCACGTGTCCCTAGAATACTACTGAACTAAGCCAACAATTCACACTTGGAGAACTTCACACAAAGCTTCTCCTCCATATATCCTTGTAATACCATCATCAAATGCCGAGTATGCTATCTCTGCCTACGAGAGTACGACAGGATGCCATCAATAATTACGATAACAAAGGAGTTATAACACGGCTGAATACACCGTCGATCAAATACATGAACGCTTCTAGGGCATTGTCCAACCCAAAAGACATCACCAGGAACTCATAACACAACATAAAAATCTACTTCACTCCACAACTAAACCACACGAGAGGTCCTTCAATACACTCACAACTCGAAGCCATATTCTAATCTCAATATAGACGTCAAATACTTAATGGTTCTTGCTACATCTCCCGCTAATCCATTCTCGTCACAATCAAACAACCTGAACACATCTAACTATTAATCATACCCACCACAAAGTCATCTAGTCACAAAGCTCCATCAATAAGGACACCAACGGACATATAAGTCCCCAATACATATGCTCACACAAATGAAATCTCGGCACTCAAGCTACAAACAAAAATTCGGCCTCAAGTCCTCCAGACTGGCCCAAGCATGCTAAAATCACATCCCATTCATGGAAATCACAAACCATCGGTGCACGGCTGATACCGAGCGCTCACGTGCACGTTTGAATACATGAAAGGAGTTCAAAGACTTACGCTTCAGGTTGAATCAATGGATTCGCACGACAAGATTTCAAGAATGTGAGATTTTTCCTAAAGGTTCTGCAGCCTCTCGAAGATAAGTACAGACGTCTCCGTACCGATTCGCAAGACTCTACTAAACCTGCTCATGTTGGTGAGACCTATTTAACCTAACACTCTGATACCAACTTGTCACGACCCATTTCCGGAGTCGTGATGGAGCCTGTCGTGGAACCAGGCAAGCCACCCATTTTATCGAACTAAAAACAATTCTCATAAAAAGCCCCTTTTTAACAAATTCTGAAATCAATGACAATAATAATAAATCCAGTATTTTGGGAAAACCAATTTATAAAATTCAAAAAAAAACAAATCCTACCAATCCCGGATCAAGTGTCACACAGTCATGAGCTGTTAATAATAAATAAAATCAAATGAAATGACTAACATAATCTGAAAATAAATACGACAAGTAGAAAGGAAAGATAAAACGAGATCGCGGTCGCCAGCTGCTACCTCGTCAACTCTGATGAAGCTGATGCGCTCCCTAGCCCGAGCTGAACTCCTCTGTACCTGGATATGCAAACAAGGTGCAGGGGGTAACGTGAGTACACCAACTCAGTAGTAACGAACATAATAACCACGGAGAAATCCATCTCCGGAACATAATAACCACGGAGAAATCCATCTTCGGAACATAACAACCACAGAGAAATCCATCTCCGGAATATCTGTGGGCTCACTGGGGGTGTATAGACTCCGGAGTGGCTCCTTTCAGCGCTATATCAAGCCAACAAAGACATGATTTCAGGATCGCTGCGGTGCGCAGTACGACCTCATAACTGTCTCAAACCAGGCTCTAAGCCTCACTCAGTCAGTACCTTCCAGTCTCACTTTCAATGCTCTAACATATGCAATGCAGCCCAAACCAATGATAATATAAATACTAGCAACTTACGGGACTGAGGCATGAAACATATACTATAAATGGACTGAGTACACGAAAGAAATAATCACAGATAGATATAGCAATAATCTACCATTCCGGTATAAACACATCGGCATGAAGCCTTAACATTTATACTTAGCATGATTTCTATTTCATTTCAGGTAATTACCACCTTCGCAGTACAATATCAATCTGGGATAACCAATAGACAGTGCCATGGGATGAGCCAGGCTACAAATATTCGGTAACCGCCCGCATGCCCAGCACTTGGCAAGTGCGTCACCTTAATTAACAGCAATTATCAAATAGTTTGGGGTTTCGAACCCTTAGTTCCAAGTTGGAAGCGTTACTTACCTCAAAACCGGCTAACACACTACTCCGCAATGCCCTTGTTTCTAAATTCGGCCTCCGAGTGCTCCAAATCTACAAAGTTCAGATTTTTATCATCAATATATGCTTAAGGAACGATTTCCAATTGAAAATATCAAGAATTCACCCAAAAACCGAAATTGGTCAAAACCCGACCCCCGGGCCCGTGTCCTAAAACTCAGATTTTTTTATAGAAAAGTGTTCTTCATCATCCCATGATTCCGTTCATATAAAGAACACCAAAATCGGAGTCCGTTTGACCCCTCAAATTGTCCCCTAAAGGTCTCTTATCCTCAAGCCCCAAAATCCCATTTTTCTACTGTTTTACCACGAATTTACACTGGTTTTATGTTCTATAATCATCCATGATCGAGTTTTAATAATCAAAATACTTACCTATATGAAGAACAAGGATTTCTCTCTTCAAAATTCGTCCCCAAAGCTTTTTCCCGTACAAGAATGGTGTAAAATAAGGGTTAAATCGCGGAAGGGTTTAATTAATTATGCCCAGTGATTCCTTCACCGCGATCGCGGACTCCCTGTCGTGATCGCGTAGCAGCACTCTCCAACCCCACGCGATCGCGAATACCAATCGACATCGCCCCCACGCGCATGCCTTATCCCTACGCGATCGCGACACTCTTCACGCGATCGCACTGCTCAACCTGCTCAACCTCTACGATCGCGAACACACCTATGCGATCGCAGAGAGTAAAATTCTGCCCCTCACAATTTACACTACGCGATCGCGTACAAGGACACCAGCAACAGAACACCAGATTTTTCAGTAGGTTCCTAAGGCCAAAAATGCCCGTTAACCACCCGATATCAATCCCGAGCCCCTCGAGACCCCAACCAAAGTTACCAACACATCCCATAACATCATTCAAACTTAGTTGCACTCTCAGAACACCAAAATTTACATCAAAACACCAAATTAACATTGGATTCAAGTCTAAGAACTTTGAACTTTCTGAAATCCTCCAACAATGCCGAAACTACCCAAAACAACTCCGATTAACCTGAAATTTTGCAGACACATCCAAAATGGCATTACAAACCTGTTCCAACTGCCGGAATTCCATTCCGACCCCGATAGCCTATTTTCTACTGCTGTCCGGAAATCGCCAAAAACTAACTTTCGCCAATTCAAGCCTAATTCCACACCGGACATCACAAAAATATTCCGAACATACTCCTAAGTACCAAATCATCTAACGAAGCTATTCGAGCCATAAGATCCGCATTCTGAGGTCGTTTACCAATAAGTCAACTCTCAGTTGACTTTTTCCATTATAAGGCCATCTCTTAAAGACTGAGTTACTGAATTCTCATTTAACCATTCCGATTTCAAGCATATCGACTCTAACACATCAATAATAGAATAACCAATCCATAACAAGTCAATGACAGCAATAAAAATGCAAGTTCTACCTAACGACATACCGGATCGTTACATATGAATCAATGGCCATTGTTTCAGATGGATGTTCATAATGCCTTTCTTCAAGGTGACCTTGAGGAAGAGGTATACATGTAACTACCTCCTGGATTTGGTAGCCAAGAGAGTAACACAGGATGTAAACTACTCAAATCCTTATATGGCCTTAAAAAAGCTTCTAGGCGGTGAAACCTTAAGCTCACTGGTGCACTCCTACAGGCTGGTTTCATACAAAGCAAGCATGCAATTAAAAATACCTCGACTTTTTTAGAACAGACTTCCTAGGAATATAGGTGTGCAGATCACAAAATGGAATCCTGCTTTGCCAAAGAAAATATGCCTTGGAACTGATTGCAGAATTAGGATTGTTAGGTTCTAAGTATGCATTAACTCCAATGGAGCAGAACAAGAAACTTACTACTGAATATGATGAGCACTTTGACATCAGTGATGATACAACATTAGAAGATATAAGAGAGTACCAAAGATTGGTTGAGAAGTTTCTTTACTTGACATTAACCAGACCATACATAAGTGAAGCTAATTAGTTGTAGGTTAGTTGGGTGTTAGAAGTTAGTTATAACAGATTTAGTTGTAGGATTTGAAGCTAATTAAGTGTGTTGGTTTTATGTTTATATATACATGTGTATATAGCAATAGTGGAAAACTAATTGTAATAGATTTCTTTTCTCTCAAAACATAGAAGATATAACTGTCCAAAAGTTTCTCTCCCTTGCCTTCGTCTTCATTCTTAGCTGAGCTTAGCATCCACTCAACAATGGTGGATTTAACAGAAAGGGGTCACCTGCACCTAGAAACTTCGGCAAAAATCTCATATATAATATCTTAAAAAATAGTCAAATATTGACATAGGATCCCGACCAATCTTTATGAGCAACATTAAATTTGTATTGACGGTAATGGTGCGTCTGTGAACGTCCAATCCTTGATCTGCCTCTAATCCGAGAGTAGCTCGAAATTAATGAGGATTGAGGTGCATCATCAAGTCCATAAAGAAATGGGGCGATGAATGCGGCAGTAAGAAAAAAGATGGACCATGGAGTATATTCTCATTTCTTCTTTTGGGGTTGTGGAGGGAGAGGGGGTGCTATACATATAATTCGAAGGCAACCTCGAATATATATTGTGAAAATTGCAGTTGAATCAGATTCTTGTTTGTATGAACTCTAGCTCTTTCTCTTTACCTGTTGCTTATACATATCGACGATGGGAGAATCTTCATGTCGAAAATGATACATCAATCATAAATCCATCTTCGTCTTCTTTTTGCCTTTTCTAGCCTTGATTTTGTCACTTCTCACAATTTGATCAAATTATCCTTTTTTGGAATAAAAGTGAACTCTTTAATTTTTGACAGGTACGGTGGGCATCGTGTATGGATAAGTGTGACATTGATTTAAAAAAATTCTAGAATTAGAATAAAATAAGAAAAATATATAAATAATTTATATAGTCAATTCAAAACTAATTTAGAATTAAAAAACAAAGTTAGCCAATTGAAGAAGGTAAGCTGTTCTACCTATAACTTTGTGCTGCAACTATGTTACTGCTATTACTCCAATAGATTTATTTTCATGTCCAGAAAAATGAAAATAAAGAAAAAGAATAGCTAGTCCTCCTGTATATATAAGTGTATCTCTTTCATTTGTTTGGTTGTGAATTGTGATGCCACGTGTTCCCTATCTAATTTCAAGAAACTGCAGTTTCCACTTAAGTTTCCTTTTAGCTTATACAGTAAGCAATTACATCTGATTTCATCATCCCTTAAAAAAACATCATTAAATTAGAACGATACAAAAAAAAATTCATTATTCACCATATATTTCACGCTTATCTTTACTAACTTAAGTTAGATTAATGAAGGGGTTATTAGATATTTAGATGTTATCTTTTCCCCACCTAAATTTATGATTTGGTAAAGAAATAGTTTCACAATTAAAAAGAAGAGACTTACACCTATAAATTTTGGATTAAGATTAACTTACACCCAATAATTTTCATAATTTTATCACCCAATTAGTGAAGCCAGTCGTATATCATTACCTAAATTGATTTTATATCGTATTATTTTTCTAATTTTAATGCATTTATTATCCTTTATTTAGTATCAGAAATTTTTTAGCTTACCCTTATGTTTTTATCCTAGTATGGAAATTAAGAAGTATAGATACAAAAGGCAAAAAAAATCATATCATTATCTAAAAGATTAATGTTTTTTTATTTAGTGGCATGCTCGAGAAGTAGAACTATCTCCATTAATTCATGAGTGCATTGAGTGGATTCTCCTCATACTTTGTTACAATGTCACAATATGCTAATAATACGTTATTGATATACATGGACTGGATAAGGTGAAGCGGACTTCACACGGGATATGATTGCGTTTTCTATACCTATATATATTGAATATAATAACTTTAAATTTTGAATTTGTCAATATACCAAAATACAGTAATTGATTTAATTCTTAAGGGAAATGCTCCATGCGCGAAGCTTATCACAAATATGGTTATAAAAATATTATTACTTTTAATTTTTTATTTAACAGTAGTAAATTAATATATTTGATGTAAACACCTAATCGATGCTAGCCCCTTCTTACGTGAGGTATAACTGAACATTTTATGTCTTTCGAAATTAGTAAATATAATGTTTTGAACAATAATGCCATCGTAACGTTTGTTTCTCGGACATAATGAACATGTGATGCTAGTAATTACTGATAAATTTAATGGAGAAAAAATTAAGATGTTAACACTTCAAAAAGGTAAATTGAACAATGCCTATTGATCAATTACTTTAAGTTTAAGATATAATTTTTTACTTGAGTATTTATAAAGCTCGGTTTAAGGGTGTGTTTGGTATGAATGACGATATTTTTTAATTTTTTCATGTCTGATTGGCTTAAATGTTTTGGAAAATATTTTCCTCATGAACTCATTTTCCTCCTTCTCAACCTTGCCCACCCTATTTTCAATAAAGAGAGTACTATATTTTTATGTTGTAGAAAGAGTACTTTCTTTTTACCAAAAAAATATTATTTTTTTCAGTTATGGAGCATAAATTTTAACGTTATTTTTGCATAAAAAAAATAAATGAACACATTAGTTCCTTTGGTTTTATGTGAATTTTTAGAAAAAGAATTAAATTCTTGAAGAAAATAAAGTCCTGAAAATATTGAATATTTGGGGGAGGGGGGGGGGGGGGGAGGGAGGGTGAGGAGAGTAACATAAAAATATTAATATTTTGTGGAAAAAATATTTCCATTCACCAATCAAACAAGGAAAAATAAATAATAAAACCACTTATTTTCAATGAAAATATTTTTCTTTGTACCAAACACATCCTAAATGTCCATTTTGAGTGCACAACATTTAAATGTGGTAAGTTGACACATGCATCACATAACACTTTGCATAAATGTAATGATTCTCAAGGAGGCAATTGAATAGTCAAGATGTACTGTAGTATTAAGAGTTCAATTTTGAGTGACAGTACATCCTTATTATTGCTGTCAAATTAAGCAGTTCTTACTTCTTAATGCTTTGTTAACCATTAAAAAAGAATAGACAAATACCCAATTGAAGATGTTAAAATCTTAATTAAGATGGTGACTTAGCATGAAAAGGCCCATATATATATATAT